>WWET01000518.1:596769-637190 GCA_011038615.1 Limnodynastes dumerilii
CTGAAGTTAGGGTAGCTTTCAGCCGGCGTAAGGAAGGGGCCATACGCCCGCACAGGGGGAGTGTCGTGGAAAGTGAACGCTGATACGCTGTGCTTTAGTAAGCACAGCGCATCGGCGTAGGTCTGGATCAGGCCCTATGTCCCTTCACACACCCGCCCTAAAACACTCTGCAGAACGCAAGCCGATATGCAGCCATTTACGTGTTAACTTGTATAGGGAGCATATGCGTCTTGGTCAGTTTTGAGCATGGATACTTGAAAATGACGCAAAATTACATTTGCCAAACTGATATATGCAAAGATCTGGATCGGGGCCAATAACTCCATACCCTTTATCAATTTTGTTGCTCTTCCCTGAACCCTTTCTAGGCACAAAAAGTATTTTCTATGGAGTGGTGCCCAGAACTCTATTTTATATTCAAGATGAGGCAAAATGAGCCCACCAATTTATGTAGTGGCAAAATGACACTGTCTCCTGCATTCATGTCACTTTTTATGCATGCTAATACTTTATTGGCCCTTGCAGCTTCTGCTTGATATTAAGTATTATTGCAAATCTATAGTCCACAAGTCCCAAATTCTTTGTCTGTTAAAGATTCCCTTAAATTAATCCCATTTAGATTGCATGCTTGTTCATGATCCCTAAATGCATAACCTGACATTTATCTATGTAAATCACATCTTTTATTTGGCCACCCAATACTCCTATTTATTCAAATCCCTCTGTAGAGAAACTACGTCTTGCTATAACTTTTTTACCTTAAATAGTTTAGTGTCATCTGCAAAAATGGAAACTTTGCTCTCTAAACCATTACCCAGGTCATTAAAAAATATTTTTAAAAAAGAGTGGTCCCCAAATGCAACCTTAAGGTATACCACTTAAAACTTTTCAGCAATTAAAATATGTTCTATTTATCACAACTCTCTGTTCCCTATTCTCCAGTTTTCGACCCAAGTACAAATGTTGTTTCCTAGAACCAGTTTCCTTATTTTCCAGACCAAACTCTTGTGTGGCACAGTGTCCAAAGCTTTTGCAAAATCTAATTAGACCACATCTACTGTACTGCCATGGTCTAAGTTTACACTAACTTCCTCATAGAAGCTAATTAGATTAGTTTGATATGACCTATCCCTCACAAATCCATGCCTGTTTGCACTAATAATCTTATTGCATTTTCCAAACTATTGTTAGGCTTGCAGGTCTAATATTCACCATTTGCAATCTCAATCCCTTTTTAAACAATAGCACTACATCTGCTATTTGTCAATCCCTTGGTACTAAACCTGATGAAATGGAATCTATTATAATTAAGAATAACGGTCTAGCTTTTTTAGGGATGTATACAAGCTGGACCTGGAGCTTTATGTATCTTAATTTTTTTCAGTTGCCCTTTTAACTTTCCATTTTTATATGTTATTATTAGAATTTGTTACTCTCTTGTAAATGCTGATGATGTTTATATTGTTTAATTGCAACATAAAACAAAATACAAAATAAAAAAAATTAATTGAAGTTAGAATTCACTAGCTGTTATTGCCCTTTTAAATAAATGGATAATAATGCATAGCTATATTCAATGGGACGTTCTTATACTAGTTTGACAATACACATTGTTTTCTGACTTATTAAAAGAACACGGTTTTCCAGTGCCTTCAAGAATTAAGACTGCCTGTCAACAGAAAAAGCATTAAGTATTGAGAAAGGTTTCTTAATAAAATAATACTGCAGCCTTCTGTTTTTCAGAGTATGAATCATATAGAAATAAATAATAATACAAATAGTTAACCTTTATCATCTGAGACAATAATTACTGAAGTAAAAGACATATCTGTTATAAAGGGCATTAGAATTTATTTTGATTGATAAGGATAATAAAGGGCAAAAAATATAATCTATAAAAACATATTTTTCCATCAATTTCTTCAGTTTGTCTTAAAATAATTTTGTTACAGTTAGGTATCCTGTATGTGTTACATGAAAATAATAAACATAAAGAACAAGTCAGGCATGGGGAAACAAAACACTAAGCAGGTAATAGGCAACCTTTGATACTCAAGGGGACAGCCATCGCTGCTGTATGTGAGAGGGCATAAATAGGGTCTGTCAGAGGATATAAATAGGGGACCAATTATGACTCAGTTATTTTCGGAGGGACAGCAAAGATGGAGGACCAAGAATGTTAATTTGGTGAAAATCAACCTTAGTATATCCAGCCCCAGGTATTGTGAAACTGTAAGTACCATAATGGTTTGCCGGGTATCTTCTGTACCTCTGCTGTTGGAGTATACTCTACCATATTAACAGAATGTTAAAGAGTTATACTTACTCTGGGGCATGGTTCAGTATATTGCACACAGGTTTAACCCTTGTTGTCTCTTTTAATATAAATAACTTCCTATAACAATTATAAAAATTTTAAAAGTGTTGTTATGCAGGGGGATATGTAATATGGCCCAGGATTCTATCCAGCCAATGATCTCAACATATCAGCCATAGACATAAATTGAGTTATGATATTGTTCTGTGACCCTGCTCATGCTCCATGGACCTCTATAGAGACTACTTGAACTTCCAAAACAAAAGCATCTCTTTCTTTTTCAACCAAGTTTCAAAACCAGCTAGACATGTATCCATGTTGTAAGTGTTATAAATTTATGAGGGCAAAATAAAACTACATTATAAAAAAAAAAAAAAAAAAGAAAAAAAGAGGGGTATTTNNNAAAGAAAAGAGTGGTTATTTGTAGAAGATGGTTAGATGAAGACAATCTCATTGGGCCAGATCCAGAGATCAAATTCTTATGCATTTGGATTCTTGAGAAAAAGAATCCCCCCTGAGCCTGAATGGACCTGCTACTGAACATTGTAAGGTGCTCTCACCAGTCTGGTGAGAATGCCTTAAAACTTTAAAACACAGCACCCATTCACTGTTGCTGCACATTGTGTGACAGACGGGAAGAAGCAGCAGTCAGTGTCCCCCCTCCCTTACTGTGTACTTAGAAAATGACACTGGCCCCACCAGAGTCACTCCAGTGTAATTTACAAGATGGGCCATATCGCCACTTCTAAATTTCCACTTCAACCAATGAAAGGGGTCATATTAAAAGGCCAGAGAAAGACAATAGGGGCATATTAAAAGGCTGGAGAAAGACAAGCGGGGGTATTGAAAACTAGAGACAGACAAGATGGGACATATTGGAAGGCTGAAGCTAGAGGGGGAGTATTGGAAGGCTGGAGACAGACAAAAGAGAGTATATTGGAAAGCTGGAGACAAACAAAGAAGGATTGGATGACTTGAGACACTACAGTATATAGTGTGCACAAGTGTGCTAGTTTAGGGAGTTGTCACTAGATATCAGTAAGCTCACAAGGCTGCAATTATTTTTTATTGTGGTTACAAATAATCAGATTTTTGCTCTTATTTTTCTATTACATACTAGAAAATGTCAGCTAGAATCTGATTGGTTGCTATGGTCAACATCTCCAAATTTCCATTCCTGCAGCTTAGCAAATCTAACACCACGTGTGTGGAATGCAAATACCTTGACAAAAAAAGTAACCAAGAAGGCACATATCGCATTTAATAAAATTACTTAAGCCATAGCTTGAAATGAGCTGTTTTCCTTTAGAAGATCAAGTCTGAAATGCAATCTTGCCTGTAATAATTACAGAGGAACTTACAGAAGGTGACTGTTTGAGATCCTGGCTGCATATTCTTCACTCCACTGCTCATCATCTTCTAAATATTGGTAATTCAACACTGCATCAAAGCAAGAGTGTGAAGATGTACTAAAATTTAGTTCAAATATTTTCTGAGCTAAGCACAGCTATTTGCTAAAATTCACAAAACTTGAGTTTTGTTCAAGTGGACAGTAAAAGACTTTAGGTTATGTTGTAATAATTCAACCAATTTTTTCTCTATCATAGTATATAGAAGAATTTACCATTGAACGCTAATAGACAGACCATTGCATACTAATGTTGTTTCTGCTCTACTGATCACATTCCAAATATCTGAGACTGGAATATGATCAGTAGAGCAGAAACATCTTGGCTTCCAAATGTATCTAGAAAATGACTATATGAATGAATAAATAAAACAAATAAATAAAAGCTCCACAGTGTACTTTGCGGTAGCTAATCTACAAAAATATCAGATAAATATCAGATCATATTTTTTCTCATTGTATTCAAAAATACACATAAAACTGCATATACATGTTGTCTATTGCTTGCTTTTATTTGATTAGCCAATATACTGTATCACGCAAGATAAATATGTAACACTGACTTTGACTTCATCACTTGAGAGCTTAATAAATAAACAGAAATATGTAAGTAGGCAAATGATTTACAGTTCCAATAAAACAGTGGTCCTCCAGTAAGTGGATGTTGAAACTTGAGATGAGTGGTTTGGATCTGTTTAATTTGGGGATCTGTTTGAAAGCAGAATTGTTCCTATCCAGTCACTAATAGTGTCACATGCTGTCACACACACACACACACTATATCAGTATGTATATTAATTTTTGTGACAAAAATTTTATACATAATGAAGCAGTTCTAGTGCTGGTACTGCCAGCCATATTTTTCTTCAGCATGTACTAATTTAAATAGCCCATGGATTTAAAGAAAGAGTTAGAAAGAGCCCTTAAAAAAGAAAAATGTTGCATCCACTACTTCTAAAACCTCAACACAAACTATGAGTGGAAAAGTTAGTGCCCACATATCATACACCACATGCAGAGGCAAGGAAAGGCTTAGACCATGCCCTAAACTTATGTTCTATGCGCTAAAACCATTGACAAACACAGATGAATCCGTGACCAAAATGAAGACTAAGCCCCAAGTAGAAATTGTGGGTTTACCAACAAAAGAGATTCCTGAAGAGAGTGAAAGCTTGTCCAGGAAGGATGTGCGAATCAGAGAGTTCTGATTCAGACACTGTACTCCTATATGAGACATACATGTGTGATTCGGACACTGTAATCCTTGACAAGCCTTCTTCCCCCGTTTTTGAGCCCTCATCAAATGTGATTATGAGCAGAAGTAAAAGTAATTATGCTTGTGGTGTAGACATAGAGGATGCCATTGTAGAACTTGGAAATGTGTAACAGAATGAGGGAGAACATTGTGGATCTAACGATGATAATGATGATAATGGTGTTGTAAAACTACAGGTTGGTAATGTGGTGGATGATGTGGATTTTGTCAGAGAAAGTCATACATCAGTGCCAAACATTTGTGCCAGCAGTAGTCCTGCTTGGACTATAAGTAAAGATAAGGGGCTGGATCCAGACTTAAGAAGGAGTTTGAATACGACCCTAAGAGAGGAAAGTTGCACCTAGGCTAAACCATGTTGATTTTTTTTGCATGAAGATATATATGTTTGAATTGCTTATTGCACACAGATACTGACCAGCTTTACTATTTACTGTTATTTAGACTTGGGCTGGGAAATATCACCTCTCAACACTAGTACTGTTTGCAACAGATGAAATATGACTCCCCTGCAATCAACATGGTTTAGCCCAGGTGTGACTTTCAGTTCTTATTTTAAGGAGATTCTTAAGTGTGAATCTGGTCCTAAGAAAGGAAAGTTTCTCCTGGGCTAAACCATGTTGATTGCAGGGGAGCCATATTTTATCTGTTGCAAACGGTATTAGAGTTGTGAGGTGATGTTTCCTAGTCCAAGTCTAAATAACAGTGTAATAGTAAAGCTGGTCAGTATCTGTGTGCAATAAGCAATTCAAACATATATACCTTCATGCAAAAAATACAATTAAATTGACTCCCCCTGAAATCAACATGGTTTAGCCTAGGTGCAACTTTCCTCTCTTAGGGTCGTATTCAGACCTCCGGCCGCATTGCATATGCGGCCGGAGTTTACCAATATGAAATACTGCGCATGCGCAGTAATTTCGTTACGCTATCTACGTTAATTTTTGCAACGTAGATTGCATATACGGGATCTTTAAGACCGCATATATGCAATCTACGTTGCATGCGCAGTAGTTCATATCGGTAAACTCCGGCCGCATATGCAATGCGGCCGGACTTCTGAATACGGCCCTTAATTTCAAGCTCCTTCTTAAATCTGGATCCAGGCCAAGGTCGTTAAAAATCTAGGCACTTCCTCCCTGTTAAATCATTTGCAGCAAATTGTTTACCGAAATTTGTAAAAACTATATGTCACAACAAGAGGTCCAGCATAAGCTGCAAGAACCATGGAGGGATCCTAGCACAAACATTCTCCACCAGCAGCACCATCATAATCAGCATTATCTTCTTTAGAGATCGGGCCTAGTTCTGCATCTATTTTTATAGGGCAAGATTATTCCCTTAAGGAATCCATGAGCAAAAAAGCTGCTGCTACTGGGAGTATCCCTTGTGTTCATCACAGTGGATCAAGAAGACTTGCTGTTCCAATTCTGAGGAAACACATATGGAAGCTGCCAGTACCACCATGTTGCAAGGTTTTTCACCAAAGCCACTTTTGCCTAAAGCAATGGGCAGAAGACTAAAAATATATTTTTTCATTTCTGTATTATTTTTTCACCAAACACCAAAATGTTCTTATGTGGCAGCCCAAACAAAAAAAGCACTTCAGGAACAGAAGTATCCCTGTCACTGAAGTGCTTCATTAAACTGTACATGTCCAATATGTGAGTGTAAGGGCTCAAGGACAATTTAATCTTGCACTACTCCGTTATGTACTCTGGTCACCTTGATGAACAATAACAAGCCATCAATGTGTGCACTTCAAGCCATGAGACAGGCAGTGGGGGGATGTTACCTTACTTCAGCACAATGGAGTAATCACTCATTTGTAAACCCTTGAACATATTAGTGATACACTACTTAAGCTGTCCACTCTCCAGAATGTACTCAAAAAGAGTATAAACTTCCCATGCGTGATGTTTGGTGACATGTGATGTAACCTCTTAACTTATCTAAAATAAATTGACACAACAACAGAATCGTGGGAATAAAAGATGTTTATTTTATACAAACAGAATAAAAACAGAATGGAAGTTGCTCAATCAATTTATAGGTATATGTTAAACAGGTGCGTGAAAGGCAGGGGTTAATCTGCTTGCCACAAAAGGGTTAGTTCACTTTAAAGGGACTATCACATAGGGTGGATTGCATACATACAGCATGAATGCGAGCGAATGCACTAAACTTCCCATGCATGACGTTTGGTGACATGTGATGTAACCTCATAACTTATCTAAAATAAATTGACACAACAACAAAATAGTGGGAATAAAATATGTTTATTTAATTAAATCATTTTAATTGATGCAGTCATCTTAAGGAGGAACTGCCACTAAATTTTTGATGGGGCCATTGAAAGCAGCAATATGAACCTGTCGAACGTAAATAACATTAACAAGCAAACAACAGGTAAACATAAATAACTTTAACTTTAGCAACCACAAACAAAACAGAGGTCTCACACACCAGACACATCCCATTATACTTCCATGTCATACTGTCATGCATAATCAGCTGCTTTCCACCGCAAGTGGTTTACTCTGAACACAGCCTCTCTTTACCTCATACAAGCCAATAACAAAAGGGGTGGGAGGGCAGGCAAATCCGAGGAAGAAGAGGCTTCTGTGATGTCATCAGCTCCTTAAGAAAATTCTGCAGGATTCAGTCCCTCCTCCTTGTGCCCTACCTGACCTCATGAGGACCAACCAAACGTGAGTCACCTCAGATGTCACCACCCACGCCGGGAGTTTATCTCTGCTACAGCTTAAATAAATTAACCCTTCGCTCCCTTTTCATTGAAATTAAATTCTCATATTATAATGAATAAGTTTGCTATAAATCACAATCATAGACTGTCACAGTGTATTCCAGTGGGCATGAGCTAATATTGTATAATAATGAGGGTGATAATGAGGTCAATGACAATTTAAACCTTGAGGATGATTACCAGTGTTAGCCTTAAGCCCTTTGTTTTGTTCCAATAGCCCAAAACATATCCTTTTTTATTTTTATTTAGGTATTCTTATGGGAAGCCCAAACAAACCAAGCACTTCAGCAATATAAGTATCCCTGTTGCTGAAATGTTTGGGTGGGTGCTTGCACCAATTTTCATTGTGGGCTTTGCCCGCCTTGCTCTAATGGTGTAACAACTACTAGCCTGTTACTCAACCCCCAATCCCTTGTCATGACCTGAGGCTTGAGTTTCAATATTACATGACTATTTTTCCCCCTTCCTTTTTCTTACATTGAAAACAGCTTTTACTTGGAATAACTCCTATAATGTATTGTCTATATTTTCTATTGTCTGTAATTGCAATCATTTCACTGTAAGACTTAATAGCTCCAATTGGCAAATTATATTTGGAGTAACTTCTACAATCTGTTGCCTATTTTTTTTTTTCTACAGTAGCTCTTTGCAAAAGGATTGAGAAGACAGATAGCCAAGCATCATAATGTTGGTTTCCAAAAAGTATAAGGAAGAAAACAGTTTGAAACACACATACATAGAATGACTACTTTATAGTCAGTGGTGGCCAATAAGTGTTTTGAGGATGAGGTAGGTGAGAGCTTGTTTGAAGGAAAAGGGAAAGATTTCACACCTGTCAAATGATCAATCAATTATAGTTATACAGGAGTGCACAAGAAGCTTTTACATCTTCTTAGTCACTCCATTATCTTTTTCCTTGCTTCCACTAACTTACTCCACTTACTTTTTCTCGACTATCTTTTTCTTTCCAAATTAATCTAGTTAAAACACGGTTATTTAATTTATCCACTAATACAACATTACATAAGGGAAATGGGGAGGAGCCAGAGTTTGAGAGTAACGACAAAATAGGTGCAAGTATACACCTTGGCTAAACAATTTTGCAGTGTATGTGTGTGTGTGTGTGTGTGTTGGATAGTAGTGGGAGTAGATCAAAGATTTGAGAGTAAACATTAATTTGTTTAAATCTGAAGGAACTGAGAGTCCTTCCATATCTATAAGCAATGTAATAAGAAATGCAAAAAGGAAATCAGATTAGCAAAAATAGAGACTGAAAAACAAGATGCAAAAGAAATTAAGACAAACCTTAAAAAGTTTTTTAAGTATATAAATGGCAAAATGATCAGAAAAGACAATATTGGACCCCTAAAAAGTGAGATGGGTGAATTGGTAAATGATGAAAAGGAAAAAGCAGAGGTATTAAACACTTTCTTTTCTTCAGTGTTTACTAGAGAGGAAGAAATGGTAGGAATAATACATAAAAATAAAATGCAACTGTACCATTACTTAATATTTATTTTTACAGAAAAAAAAGTCCAAAGGCGGTTGAAGAAAATTAAGATAACTAAAGCTCCTGGCCAAACTAACCTAATTAGCTTCTATGAGAAAGTTAGTTTGAACTTAGACCAGGGTAGTGCAGTAGATATGGTCTACTTAGATTTTGCCAAAGCCTTTGAGACAGTGCCACACAATAGATTGGTCCACAAAATAAGGGAACTTGGTCTAGGAAACAACATTTTTACTTGAATCAAAAAGTGGTTGGAGAATAAGGAACAGAGAGTTGTGATAAATGGAACTTTTTCTAATTGGTCAAAAGTTTTAAGTGGTGTACCTCAAGGTTCTGTGCTGGGACCACTCCTTTTTAATATATTTATTAATGACCTTGGTGATGGTTTAGAGAGCAAGGTTTCCATTTTTGCAGATGACACGATGACACTAAACTATGTAAGGTAATAGAATCTGAACAAGATGTAGTGTCTTTGCAGGGGTACTTGAGTAAACTGGAGGATTGGGCGGCCAAATGGAAGATGAGGTTTAACATAGATAAATGTAAGATTATGCATTTAGAGATCAAAAACAAGCATGCGATCTAAAATAAAGTAATTAGCATGCATAAAAAGGTGCATAAATGCAAGGGAAGACTGTGTAATTTTGCCACTATATAAATAATTGGTAAGGCCTCATCTCAAATATGCAGTTCAGTTCTGGGCACCAATCTACAAAAAAGACATTTTGGAACTAGAAAGGGTTCAGAGAAGGGCGACAAAATTGATAAAGGGTATGGAGTCATTAAACTATGAGGAAAGGCTAGCCAGTTTACTTTAGAAAAGAAGTGTCTAAGAGGAGATATGATTACTATATACAAATACATCATGGGTCAATACAGAGAACTTTCAAAGGAACTTTTTACCCCAAGGACTGTACACAGGACATGGGGGCACCCACTAAGGTTAGAGGAAAAGAAGTTTCACAACCAGCAAAGGAAAGAGTTCTCCACAGTAAGGGCAGTCAGGATGTGGAATTCACTGCCAGCAAAGGTTGTGATAGCAGTTTTTACTTGATATGTTTAAGAAAGGATTAGATACATTTTTAGCAGAAAAGAACATTCAGGGTTACCGCTAATTTAAATAAAGGACAGTAGTGGAGCCAGGGAGAAATAGGATGGCCATATTGGGTCAGCAGGGATTTTTTATTTATTTATTTATTTTTATGATTGCAACAGTTTGGAGGTTGCTTTATATGGCTTAACTTCAAATATAAAGATAAGGATCGCAGGAGATCCAAAATAGGTTGAACTTGATGGACTGTTGTCTTTTTTCAACCTCATCAACTATGTAACTATGTAAGTCTTTCCTCTGCATGCATAAAAACAAATAATAATAATAATAATAATAATAACAATAATAATAATTTGCACCTATGTATTTCTTTCCACAGTAAGGTTCTTCTGGGGGGTATCTAAGGAAGCTTAACACAACCAACAAACTAATACATAAAATGTAACATGATGTTATCACAATAAAGCTCATCCTGCAATATCAACTCCATCCTACCCAAGTTCAATACACTGACAATTTCCTTAAACAAAATGACAATTATTCTAGACAGATAGTTTTAACTTTTATAACAGGCAGTAGAACTGTATTTATTTATAAACATATTCGCTGTTATCTCTGTGACCAACTTTCATGGGATTACATTTCCAGACACTTTATTGATTGCAGCCAGGTAACAGCACGATCTCAGCATCTATTTCTATTGTGGTTGGTCCTCATCCAGATAAACAATTTTATTTACAAAAATAAAGAAAATTAGCACCTAATGCAATATTCTTTATAATAAAAAAAAAAAGGAATGAGAAAACCTTTAAATATATTAAATACGCACTTATAAACACATATTGCATTTTTCAAATCTCTGTGGTTTTAGAGAGAAATTTTAAATCTATTATTTCATTTTCTATGATGGTATAACTCTATCTGAATATAATTGTGTTATTTCTAGTGATATTTTCTCAATCCACCATGTTTAATGTCAAAATATGAATAAATATATGAGATTGAATGGAATTTCATCAATTTACTATAGCCAAATATGACCTCACACCCATGATAGTGGTATATGCCCTTCAGAAATACATAGTGCTAAAATAAGGAGCTTTTATATATTCTCAAAAAGTGCTACGTATAAATTCATTGCTGTGAAGATTGGTTCAGATCGGATTAAATCTGACAGATTTTAATTTTGGGAATTCGAATCAAACCACACACACTGTCCCAGGTTATATATAAATCTTGTGGACAGCATTTTTCTCATCCTGCACTAGGTGCTCCTCCTGTCATTCAAAAAGGTTTTTTGGTTTTTTTTTGCAAAGCATGTTTACAAGAATGGATCCCCTACAGATTAAGACCCTGGATATTGTCAAGTTGTTAAGTTCAATAACAAAAGTAATTGGGTAGCGCTAATAATGATGATCAGGATTAAGGGCCTGATCCAGAATAACAACCGCCATCGCTAGGACGGCGGGCGTAAGATAGGCTTTTCAGCCGATCTGCGCATGCGCCTGGCAGATGTTGTACGGCTAGGGGCGCTGGAGGGGACGTCCCCCAGCGTCCCTACGTTCAGGTTAGTGTAGCTGGGCGGGGGGAGGTAGTTAAATGAGGGTGAGAGGGCGGGCTAGGCGGCCATACGCTCCTGTGCGAGCGTATGGCCCCTTCCTTAGTTAGGGTAGCCTTCAGCCGGCGTAAGGAAGGGGCCATACGGTGGGAGTGTCTGGATAAGTAAACGCTGATACGCTGTGCTTTAGTAAGCACAGCGCATCGGCGTAGGTCTGGATCAGGCCCTAAGTGAGGCTGATAGTGGATAGGTCACACAAATATAGACAACAAATTAATGGTATATACAGTGTAAGATAGAATAAAAATGGTCGCAGGTCAGAAAGGTTGGCAGTGATAAACCAAACTTCCCACAGCTGCTTTTATGCATGGAAGTCTTGTTCTGCACACTCTGCCAGAACACTGACAACTCCAGGATACAGATAAGTGGCACTGAATACATGTTGCAGACAATTTCCTCCCCATTACTAATTCCATGCCATCACTACTGGTGCTGATGGAGGAACAGCATAACATTGAGCTGAGAATCAACATTCCTGTAGGAGGATGGGCTAGTTTTAGCCAGGCTTTTCCCTTATTTGAGAATCAGATACCAAGGAGCTACACTTCTTCTCCCAACCCAATATTTTTACTACATGGCGATGGGAACAAAGCCCCTACGAATTGCTCTGCACCACAGAAAATGATCATCGCACTAGCTCTCCACCCTTTATAAGATGCTCCTGGACTACTTGATCTGTACCCTTTGCTACATTAAAGAGTGGAATAGAAATTTTCCTACCTTAAGTGATAACATTGGTACAAAATATTATTGCTTACTTAGCCTCTCGATAATTGAGACCTAATTTAAGATACGTACACGTTAGTACAGGGTGTCCTATTTCATTTATTACCTGATTCCTTTGTACCCTGCTCAATGGTGGGAATGTCTGTAGATTTTTGGGTATTAACAGAATGTAAGGGCTGGTTGCTCACTTACTCTGGGATACCAAAACACCCTACAAAGAAATCTCTCTTGATACACCTCAAAATGCAGCAAAACTAATTATTACTCTTAGTGCTGGAGTAATTTTGTATCACCCAGCCTGAAGGACTAATTTATAAAGGTTTACTAGTATATGTTTATGGATGACCTTCTAATGTAATTACCAGGGATTATACCAAAGCATAAGTCAGATGGCTTGATTTTAAGCAAACCCTCAAGTACAACAAAGCTATCAATACTCCAACCTCCTCACTCAGGTGACTGTTAGAGGGAACGCACCCTCCCAGTTTACACCCCTAGACATCTAACTAACCACTGAAATTGTCAATAAACTAATTACAATACCCAAAAAGCCACGTTTACCATATATCCTTTTCCCCTCCCTCCTGTCCCTCTTTTTTTCCTTTGTTTGTCTCCTTTTCATGTAAGTCCCCCTCTGCCTCTGTTCACATGAAGAAGAATGAGACATGGACATTCATAATTTAATTTGTGTGTAGTCTATTTTTCTACAGTCTCAAAAGAGAAGGTTTGAATAACACACATTGTGCTATATAACTTGCAACAAATTGTGAAGCATAACATCTAACGTGTACATTCTAACATTAGCATGATCTAGAATGTTAATTATAAAACAAAACTTGTATAGTCTCACATTAGAATGACATAGAATACTAACATAAAACTTTTATAGTCTCACATTAGAATGACATAGAATACTAACATGAAACTTGTATAGTCTCACATTCTCACCAAAGAGCACTGACGCAGTTCATTTTTCTTTTGCCTTGATTACCCCAGCTGGGCTGTGACTTAAAAAGAGTGTTCTCTTCTGCATGGATCATTAAGGCGTGGATCATTAAGCTGTTTATCTGTTTCTATTGAGTTGGAATTATATGTGCCTTTGTCTAGTCTGCTCTGTTCTTGTGTCCAGCAATACCTGCCCCAGATATACCTGCTCCCTTATTCTGACTCCTGCAGATCTACTACTGTGCCTGCATCTGTCTCCTTTGCAATGATATTTCTCGTTTTTCTGTTTAATGTTTGCTGTTGCATGTGATTCTGCGATTCACCTTGCTAGTTAATTACATTGGGCCAAATCCAGAACTACGTCCGTCTTCCATAGACGGACGTAGTTCAATAAACAGTAGCTACTGCGCATGCATAGTAGCTATTGTACGTAATCTGCGTATCGTTTCGATATGTAGATTGCGTATATGCGGTCTTTTAGAAACGTCTATGGAAGACGGACGTAGTTCTAGATCCGGCCCATTGTTGTAAAATACTCCCATCCTAATTTTTTTTTTTAATATTTATGTTAATGTTCGGGCTAGACTTATTTGCAGGTTTAAAACCTAGATTGATTTATTTAGCCCATCTATTTCTTATAATAACTTTACTTTCCCCCTTCTTGTAATGCCCCTCCAAACCCAGGCGTTTGCAGCAATGAGATGTGTTCAGGTCTGAATCTTTGCAATTGTAATTGCATTTGCTTTTGGAATACACTGTGTGTCATGGTTAATTGCATATATTGACATGGTCTCAAAAGACAGTGCTGTGCTTTATTTAATATATTTGCAGGTTTTATTGCAAATCGATTATTTTCTTACATTTTCATTAACAGTTTTTAGTTGAAGACACTTCTAAGTTCGCATAGAGTGGGGGCGAGACTTAACACTTCTACATTGACTACTTTTCTAGGGTACACTAGTGCTTGTCATAAGATAGAGAGAAGACGAAAACTTCACATCATCTCATATTTTGTTCCTATTTAATTCTTTTTTAAACAATATACTGATGAAGCTAGCACTGGAAACACAGGTCACCCAAAGCCACTGCTGAAGACGGTATATTATTTCTGCACTTACACCACCATTAAATCTGATGGTTAGAATAAAAGAAATTGGAAACAGAATTACAGGGTAAGGGCCCATTGTGTTATTAAAATAGTAATATAAAATTGCGGTGATGACATCTAAGTTTGTCCCAAATAAAGCAAGAGCTAAAAAGATGATGAATGAATAAATAAAAAAAAATAAAAAGTTTGCTATAATATTATAAGCAGAGATGAGCTACAATATTAAAAATGACTGAGGGCCAAATTCAGAGATCTCTTTTTTAAAAGTACGCAATTATACGCACACACGTAGCAAGGCAACACCCCTGACACTTCCCTCACACTGACAGGCACCCTTATGTCTACGTGTGTAGTTATCGGCGTACATCAAGGTATGAACGTGCATATCTAACCGAGCCCTCAAATGCCCATTTAAATGCATCCCCCCCTTCCTGTCTCACGTAACTTTCAACATACGGATTTCAACCACCACTAAAACATGACATTTATATCAGGGATATTTTTCTAATAAAATGAAATGTTCATGGATTTAATCTTTATAGTATTTTGCCTGTTATACCAGATATTTCTTTAAAAACAAAAGTACATAGAACAATAACCAGACTTATAAAAACAGTGTATATTCAAGCCTACATTCCAATTAACGCTCTGGATCCATCCTGGGACCATTTTCAGTAGCAGGGTGGGAAGCAGAATGTGCTTCCCCTATATAGAAGGATGAATTATGTAGACAATACAATGAGGGCATACCAATTTTAAAGAAGTTTTAAGGTACGGTCCTCGGATAGTAGGGGAGTGGCCTACCTTTTCCCATAAAGAAGGCTGGTTCCAGTGGAGATCCAGCATCAGATTCCCCCTGCTGCAGCGCCATCATATGTCTGGATCTGGAACTGGTCCATAGATGATTATGTACTAAAATAATTTTGTCAAAATAGTCATGAAATGCAAGGTGGCCATAAAACATGTATTCTTTACCTGCAACTCTTGTAACACATACAGATATGCTCATATAAAACTGAAAATGTACATTAATTCAGCTTTATGACGTGATATGCATATACATAAATATAAATACAAATATGTGTCTAATTTTATTTTGGCTACATTTAATTACATTTGAAAATGAAAAAATTGCAATTTAAATGTATTTATGCATTTTGAGACAGTTCCTTGAGAGACTTTGCTATAACTCAAATTTTAATTTTGTTGAGGGTTTTAGTGAAACATAGAATATTAAAGTTTTTTTTAACAGTGCTGGTAATTTACATATTTCATATACTGATCATAGTTTCAGTGTCTTATTTATTTACATTTCTTTTATGGATTGCAATACATTGTTGAATGATAAATCTTATGGAATAGATTTAGAGTAGACTCTAGGGAGTTTTACATACATATTTTATTTTTTAAGTGCATAATATAGAAAATCAAATAACAACAGAAATATTTCTTAAACATAAAATAAATATATGCTAAATAATGATACATATAAAATTGAATATATGCAGATTAAGAGATTGAGGAAGGCTTTAAATAATGCAGTATATTTAACGTGATTACAGTTTTAAAAAATACATGAATACTAGCAATGAGCACCAACCCACATGTTTTGGTTTTGGTTCTAATTCATTGTCTGGTTTTTGGTTTGGTTTTGGCAAAACCACCCTGAAATGTTTTGGTTTTGGTTTTGTAATTTACTTTTAATTGCTAAACACAGCTATAATTATGAAATGTGTATGTATTTTTGGTCCTATATTATTATTAATATGAATTATTTCCAGGTTTTTTTTTTATTATTTTTTTTATAACAATACCGAAAATACCCAAGCTTTCAATGGCAGCCTGAGCCTTATACAGAATCTGAACCGCAATATTCATCATTTCAGACAAAATGGTGTTTTGCCTTAATTTGGGATCTGAATTTGGCGGCAGTAGACTCAGTATGCTCAAAATCTGATGGATTTACCGCAATCTAAACCATTTATCTCTAATGAAAACCCAAAATATTAACAAAACATTGCCGGATTTAGGGCCATGTGGGACTGGGGCTGAAAATATAAAGGGCCCACACTATATAGTATACTTTGGAGGAGGATGTCAGTTTCTAACATGCATTTTTATCATCTGCAGCGGGAGGCCTGGAGATTTGCTCTGTGTGGGGGCCTATTTTCAGAAGGAGGCCTGGGACCTTAGTCCCCTTAGCTCCATTGTTAATCTGGCCCTGATGTGAACATACACTAGGTTGAGTTAATAGTCTTGTCTATTCTTTTTGTGGTTTTATTTGCAACTGTCTTTTGGCCTTATGAATGTATTTGAAACTGAACGGACATTCACCCAGATAATTAGCAGAGCTACTTTAGTTATTCTTCATTTTTAAAAATGCAATTTTTTCAGAGCCATAACTAGAAATCTCAATACACTCCTAGTTACAGTCCTGGGGGCTGATCCAGGGTTTGAAAATACAAATGCAGGTGGAAATGTACTCCTTGGCAAAACTATTGTCAACTGAAGGGAAAGGCAATTTCATACTATGAAAACAGAATAAAAGATAAGAGGTGATGTTTCCAATCTTAGCTCTAAAGTACAGATTAAGCATGAATTCATACAATGTTTGAGCTACTTTACACAGCTCACATTGCCACATGGGCGCTGATCTATTGAGCCATGTTGCAATCTGAGCTATGTGAGATCAAAACAGTCACATAGGGGGCGGGGTGACACTGACCAGCATTAAGCATATAAGGGTCCAGATTTACTACCTACATTGGGAAGTGCATGGGGCGTGCACTCCCCACTATGATGCTGGCCGGACTGACCTCAGGCAGTTGTAAGGCACCTGTAGGTCAGGATCCGGCCCTTCATGTGTAACCTTGTGTTCTGGGCATGCGCAGTTTAGTCGTTCCTAAAAATACGCACAGATATTCAACTTCTTCTTAAGTTTGAATCAGGTCCACTGTTAACAAAATGATTCCTGCGGTCACTATGAACATAAGTTTTTATAGGGACTGAAAAAGTAAAACACTGACTAAAACTAGAAATAAAAATAAACTGACACATACGATTAGTAAGAGCAAAATGCCTTCAAAGAATACTGAAAATATGGTAAATCTAAAATCCAGCAATTTTAACACATCTGCGTTTACTGCAGTGATATCGCTGAATCTTAATTTCTGACCATAACACAGAATAAAGGATTAGCTGTAGTTGCAGCAAATTAGGATATTAATAAGTACTTTGAATGTTTCTCACTGAAGACTTCTATACAAATTAGATGTCTTGGGAATTGAGTCAAAGCGGTTGAATAGATAAGAAATTGGATGAGAGCATAGGAAAGGTACAAAAGGGTTTTAATCTACAAAGTGCATTCAGAGATGAGAAAGGTCACTAGTACTGAATGGATCCGTATCTTTTCAATATACTTACTGGTGATATTGGATCAGATCCTCGCTTCTGAATCCTTATTAATCAGATTTCCAATTAACAGATGTGTTGGGATCTGCAATCACACAGCATCAATATCCACGCATTCATGTAATTGCTTTGTTAGTCACTCTCCTTACATCAATAGACCTTTACATAGAAAGTGACGGCAGATAAGAGCCACATGACCCATTCAGTCTACCCAGGTTTATTTAAAACTATACTGACCCTAGACCCTATTTACCCTCAATTTAGTTTAAGATTTAGGATATTCTTATATTTATCCCAAGCATTTTTAAACTGTTCTACCGTGTTAGCCTCAAAAACCTCAGATGGGAGGCTAATGCACTTATCTACCACCCTTTCAGTGAAGTAATTTTTCTTCTGAATCTACCGCCCTCCAGTTTATATTCATTCCCTCGTGTTCTCTTACACCTCTTCCTTTGAAAAATGCCCCCACCTCTAGGCGGTCACAACCCTTGATATCTTTGAAAGCTGCTATCGTATCTCTTTGATAGAGATACCTTGCCTTTCTGACTCCTGCAAACATAAAATGGTGGCAATTTGGATGTCTGGTTCAGTACACAGAGCATCAGCATGACTAAAGTGGATATTGTAATATCACGCCATACCCACTTGTGATCCTAACTTGGCCCCTTTGCTGGAAGCTGCCAAAAGAATCATTTTACTGCATAGGATAAAATGCATCCCTATTGGGTAGCACAGATGTGTGCGCATGTGCAGAATGCAAAAGTGGGTGAAATGCAATCGAAAGGCAATAAGATGGGGTGTGTGCGTAAAAGTTAAGGTTTTGTCCAGAGTACAAAAGTTCTGCAAATGGAGTGAACGACACAGGTAAGAAATATAGGATTGCAAGTCCGATTCAGCAAGTGCGGTGCATTATTAATTCTGGATCTGGTCCGAGGTCCATTATTGCTGTTAGACAAGACAAAATCTGCAATTTAGTAGACTATGCAGATACGTGAAGTGATTTGTAAATCAGAAGAGATAGAGGTATAGGTAGACTATAGGTCCCACATCATGGTACTAAAGCCATGGGAGTGTGGGTATTCATGGTCTCTGGCTCTGGGAATTCTTCCTCGTACTCTCCAACTATATACTCTCCAACATTTTTTACTGAAAAATCGGTACACCAGGGGGGCATGTCCATGAAAGGGGTGTGGCTTGTCCAGAGCAGGGGCAGGGCTTTAATCTCTTTATTTTACACTATGTTATATGAGCTTAGTATCCAAAATCATCATGTCACTGGGTCCCCTCAATATCCCCACTGTCTCTCCTGCCCGCCAGTATCCAAAATCCTCATGTCACTGGGCCCCCTCAATATTCCCAATGTCTCTCCAGCCTCCTAATTATTTAAAAAAAAAAAAATAAGACTTACGAAAGAAAGAAAGAAAAACAATTCTTTAGTGTAGAGAATATTTACCTGCCGCGTGCTCTTGCAGAGTAGGCCTCCTCACCCTGGAGCTGACGTCATCCCGTCAGCGTCAGTGCACAGACAGACCAGACCGCAGAGGATCCTAGCGCCTGACACTTTCTTTCTGTTTAGACCATAGTGGAGCAGCAGAAAGAAAGTGCCAGGCGCTAAACAGACCGCAGAGGATCCTAGGTAAGTATGGGGGAGTTTTCTGGCTGACCACCGACTGTACCATTTTCGGTACAAGTCGGTACAGCCTCTTCTACCGGTACAGACTGTTAAAAAATGGTACTGTTCCGGCTAAATCAGTACAGTTGGAGGGTATGGGTTTCTAATCTGCACAATCATGCAACACTACATCATGGACATGATCCAGAATTCTTAGGGAGCGGATGCACAAATCCACTGTCTGCATTGTATTTGTCCTATCTAGAGCTGCAGCTTTTACAGTTCTGGATAGGACGTTTACAAAAGGTACATTTGTTTACAACATGCAAGCGGATGTGTATAGGGAAAGGCTCTGAGGTGGACTCGGTTTGCATGTTCCAAATGTTTTTTGTTGTTGTCTGCTTATCAGGTTTAAAAAATAAATAAAATGTTACAATCTTGAATTTTATTTAAAAAAAAAAAAAGTTTTATAATATAAATTATGGTTCAGTTTAATGAAAACATGTGTAGGGGAGATTCTTTATGAAAATAAGGCAATTTTTTTAATAATAATCACACCAGCTTTGATGTGCAGGGAATCCGTGCACTACTACTCTCCCAGCAGCACTAATCCACCCCCTTTCTCATTTAAATATAGCATCTTTCTGTGGTCGCTCCTGTGTTTTCCATGGGCAAAATGGTCTCAGGGCTCAGGAGCGGCCTATTCCAGACCTATTACAAACTAGACTTGCTAACCATCTGCCTACAGTCACCAATAGAGCCTGTAAGCCTGCTCTGCTATTTCCCTATTGCCAGAACAACTTGTAACTAGCGTATTCCTAGTGTATATTATAGTCTGTAGACTACCTGTCTGCAAATCCATTGTAAGCTTATCCTATGCAATGTAGAAATTCTCTGCAAGCTTTCCAGAGCTGTCCGCAAATCATCTGCCTTCTTCTGAAAGCTTTCCAGTGCTGTCTGCGAATCATCTGCCTTCATCTGCAAGCTTTCCAGTGCTGTCTGCGAATCATCTGCACTCATCTGCAAGCTTTCCAGTGCTGACTGCAAATCATCTGCCTTCATCTGCAAGCTTTCCAGTGCTGTCTGCGAATCATCTGCACTCTTCTGCAAGCTTTCCAGTGCTGTCTGAAAATCATCTGCACTCTTCTGCAAGCTTTCCAGTGCTGTCTGCACATCATCTGCCTTCATCTGCAAGCTTTCCAGTGCTGTCTGCGAATCATCTGCAAGCTTCAGTGCTATCTGCAAATCATCTGCACTCATCTGCAAGCTTTCCAGTGCTGTCTGCAAATCATCTGCACTCATCTGCAAGCCTTCTAGTGCTGTCGGAAAATTGTCTCTGTGGTACCAATCCAGAAGTGATCGTGCACAAGCTGACTTGACATCTCTATGCGTTGATTCTGCAGCATCGCTGAGCAGTACACGCTGGTAAGATATCTGCTAAAACTGTTGTTTTCATCATGTGACCAGCACGATTATCAGCAGAAAAAGCCCAACCCTGCTTAAGTGCATGGGCTGATGTTCCTCAACCAGTTTCTGCAAATGGATTACAAAGGGTAGAAATCATTGCTGAAGTATTGTGCATGTGTTAAATCATTTCTACAAAGAGTAAGAAATCCAAGAATATCCAGGAGACTCTCGAAATTTGGCCAGTTCTCGCAGTATCCCAGGAGAGCCGGCAAAGCTCCTGCAAGCCCCACCAGCAATCAATCTCTCCTGTAATCCCTAGCATCACTAGGGATGTGCAGGGCTTAAGCCCCACCCATCCCATGAAACACTAGAGATTATAGGAGTGATTGACAGGGACGGGGCTTAATTATGCGATTTGCATTAATCATGTCATTAAGCCCCGCCCCATTGCAGAAATCTATGGCTTCTCTTCGGGTTCTCCCAGAGGGAAGGTATAAAAAGTCGGCAACCCTGACATAGATGTATTTCGCTTAGTTGCTTTCTGCCAATATTCTACCTGCTATAATTGCTTGCAAAGAAAAGACACCATTGTCGCACACAGCCTGCTCCAATCTTTCATATACACTTATGGCACACACACGATGCGTGATGATTTGGGTGTGCCCCTTAATCTGGCCCAGTGTTATCTGCAAGTGTACTCAGCACTGTCTGCAAATCTACTCAGGTCTAATAGATTATTTAATGCTCCATAGGATCACATCTAAAAAGAGAGAAACATGAAAGTGGTAAATAAAATAATTCCAAAATTTAATTAAATAAAAACACACCAATCATTAACAACAAAATATAATAATCATGAATTCATAAATAAAATGTCCACAATATTAGATAAATAAGAGTGTCAACAGAAATATCCTACCCAGAGGTCATAGGATGGAACATGAGTTCACTGAGTAAGATATGAAATGGTCTAAATCACACCCTACCTTAGGGGAAAACACATGAATAGAGATACATTTTTTTTCACTGATTTTCTGTTTTTTTTTTCATATAATGAACATTCTTGTAAGTACACAACAGAAACCTAGATGAAAAATGTAATGGAGGTAATTATCCAAGAAATAAATGGGGTCAGATTTTTTTTTTTTATTATTATTTTTTTATGCATAAGATATGGAAATGGAAACGTCAAGGTGTACAAATGCTTAGTTTACAATAATCCAAAATGTGATGAAAATGGTATAAAGGTTAATCAATAGTGATATCATTAGGGGACTGTGAAAAAACAAAAACAAAAAAAAAAAACAGTAAACATCCTTTTATGCATAAAATATCACATCTACATTAGTAAAATAGATCATATGATTAAAACCTATACATAAATCAATAAATGCAGAGACATGTCACAAACAATAAAATGAAGGTTGATGTTAAAACGGATGTAAAAGATAATGGAAGATGTTAAAAAGATCCATAATCAGGTTTAAAGTAAACATAAATAGTGATGTCTATAAATAATCAATGTTATAAAATGGGAAGCCTATATATAAAACAATTGCAAGGCTGTCTTTGAAACCAGTTCAAAGGAGAATCATAATTATAAACAATCAAGGATATGTTTTTAAATAAATCAAACAAATGGTTATAAAAGCCATTGTGATTAGGTAAAAAACTGAAAAGTTTCCTTTCTGTATGGTAAAATCGTACGGTGCTTACCCCAACAATTTAAAAGACCCTAATCAATAACATTAAAATAAATCTTTTCTCAGGAGAATAAAATCTCCAAAAATCTCCTTAAAATTAATAATAGAAGGCAAATACATAATATGAAGATATAGAAGACTCTTTTAAGGAGTGAAACCATATTTAGAAAACACAGATATATCAATCTTATGACAGCAATCTAATGGAAACTGAAGGAGTCCTAATTAAATAGTTATTCACTTACAATACCTGGCCTTCCCAGCCATGCTTAGCTTTCAAGATCAGACAGGATATGGTGAGAAATCACAGAAACCATTTAAATTCAAAGTCCGATTAAGGTATCCTGGTTTCAGAGCTTTTAGGTCAAATATGTACCTCCAGGGCCGCCATCAGGGGGGAACAGCCGGGACTAGTGTCCTGGGCCCGGAGAGAGAGGGGGCCCGGGATAGCCTCAGGCCTCCTCTCTGTCCTGCCCAGGACACCAGGGCCATAACTAAGGTGGTGCGAGTGGTAGGAGAGGGTAATCGCAGCTGACACTATCAGCTGATGAATCTCCTGCTGCTTTGCAGAAGCTTTTTACAGAGCCTGAAAGGTTGACCAATCAGAGAGTAGCTGAGATCATTGTGCTACTCCCTTATTGGCTGCTGCAGCTATGCACCGCCCCCACTCCCTCCATTTCCTCCTTCCAGTCCACAACAGCGTCTGCGTGTGCACAGCTCTGCTAAAAAGTAAGTGTGTGAGAGTTAAGCATTGTTATTAAGCATTGTGTGCACAGCTCTGCTAAAAAGTGTGTGTGTGTGTGTTAAGCATTGTTATTAAGCATTGTGTGCACAGCTCTGCTAGAAAGTAAGACTGGTGAGCTACTAAAACTAATGACAGACCGGTATGTTAAAATGGAATGCCAATTGAAAGCTATAGTATAATTATTGACTTTTCTGTATATATAAAAAAATCTCTAACATATTGATTATATCTTCACCACACATAATCCTTAGGAGCTTTGTCATCTTATAGAAGTGGAAAATCATGGAATGACAACTGATTTCTATGGAATGACAGCTGTTTTATGTGTAATTCCAAAGCAAAAATGATATTAAAAACAGCTACTTTTCATAAAAGAGACCACAAATTTTCACAGATCCCTAAAACCTATAACTCAATCCTTTACACATGTATTCCCTCATATCTGTACCCCACAACACAAGGCAAAATTTATGGAATAACAGCTGATTTCTATGGAATGACACAAGTTTTATAACAGCTGATTTCTATGGAATGACAGCAGTTTTATATGTCATATCAAACCAAAGACTCATTCAAATCAGCTACTTTTTCAAAATTTGACCCCTAATTCTAACCGATCCCCAAAACCCACACCCTCAATCCCTTGTACATGCATTACACCACAGCCATAAACCACAACAAATGCTATATATCATGGAATGACAGCTGATTTCTATGGAATGACAGCAGTTTTATGTGTGTTATTAAGCATTGTGTGATATTATGCATGGATGTATAGATGTATATCTAAATATTTAATATACCTATATCTATGTGTATGTGTGTGTGTGTATGGGGGCATATTAGTTACAATTTTGTGTCTTCCTCCAGACGCCTGAAGGAAGGAAGGAAGGAAGGAAGGAAGAAAGAATGAAAAGTGAGAATCAGAAGAGGTAAGTGACCCTATTTAGGTGCAAAGGAGCTCAACTCATGTCATCAGGGTTCTAAGGAAGAGCAGAAACGCTGAGGGATCTCAGTGTCTTTTTAATATATGTTTTATTACACATACATGATAAAGTATAAATACAATTTCTCAGATTGCAAGTGATAAACTCATTCATTCAAAAAGACTCCTTTGTAGCTGTTGATTGCAAAAAAATTTTTTTCAGTTTTGCTTAACCTGCACATTTGGCAATCACCACATCTTTTAAAACCTTTGCTTAAAATCTTACTGAGTGGTTTGGTATCATCTAAAGTACCCCTTATTAACAAGTTTTTTAAGTTGAGAGCTCTCGACAAACCATGTTGCAAATCAATTCCATTTTTATGCATGCAAAGTAAATATTTATAAAGAATTAACTCTTTTTTTTTAGAGATGAACTACATAAATTTGCCCCCTAACTGATTCTGTTTGCACAGTTTAAATGTAATTCTCCTTCCAGTTCAATGTGGGTTTTTCAAGGTACAAATTTGCATCTTTTTTGCTGTTACTTCCAAATCTGGATCAGCCTCAATGGGGTGGATCCAGAACTAAGTACGCTAGTATTTTGCATGCACTGCACATGCGCGTGGCAGATGTTACGGCACGTAACTCTGAACGTACGTACCAAACTACTATCAAAAGCGTAACTCCAAACGAAGGGGCGTGCCAGCCATGCCACACCCGTATTTACGCTTCGGAGGCGGGGTGAGGCATTTAAATCGTAAAGTATGGGCGTGCTTAGGTGCGTAAGTACGTGCAGCCATTACGGTCGACAGGAGTTACGCTTGGAAAAGTTAAGGTAGGGTTTGGAAAGCGTAACACGGCTAAACTACGTACGGCTGAGGGGAGAGCATAGTAAATACTCTAGCGTAAGTACGCTACGCTAGGAAACGTAATGGAAACGTCGCTCTGGATCTGGCCCAATGTCTCTAAAATCATTATTATATTGTGTAATAAATGGAACACACGCCATGTTCTCTGAATCATTATTTTTCTTGGATTCTAGCAATTTAGCAATTCTTAAAGATCAATTTGTTAAATTTTTCCATATTCTTACTTAAAACATCCGCTGAGTATCCTTTATCTAGAAATTATTTTCCCATTAGCTTGTTCCTTAATTCTGAACAATTTCTTTTTATTCTTAAAAACTGACCTTTGGGATATTTGTCAACCATACTTTATAGTGGTTACTCTGGACCGAGATGTACAAATTGCAATTGGTTTATTTTATATATATTTTGGTCTTAATTAACAGATCCTTAATAGAAACCATAAGATTAAGAAAGCTGACTGAATTGGTACTAGTATCAAAGGAAAGTCTGGTGTTATAATTATTAGAGTTGTGACAATCTCAGAAAGGAGGTTGTGGAACCCAGGCATATAAAAAATATGTCATCAATGTTTTCTGCAAGTATACTAATTGAGCTATCTGCAGCTCTATTCCATGCTCTGTATTATGCCACTCATCTGAATAACTGCCTACAAGCATACCCAGCACTCCTAACTCTACAGCTACTACATTGTGCAACCTACTACTCTCAGTGCTCTTAACTCTACAACTGTCATTTGCACAACAGCCTGTTTTATATAAACTACAACAAGACATTGGGCCAGATTCTAAATTATGCTAAGGGTGTATTTTTTAAATTAAAAAAACACCCCCTTTTGGTACTGCAGCACAAACACAGTCCCCACAGTACCTGGAACGTGGATTCTGGAACCAGAGGTTCCAACAGGTATATATTCAGAAATAGGAAGCAATTCCAGTCCGTTAATGCCATAGAAATATATGTGCCTCCCTACTTCCTACTTTTGTATTTGTCAAATATCTGGAATGCACTATACAGCACGTTTGTAGTGCTGTATAGCTCTTAGGTTATTTTTGTAAGAATTCAAGCATTTTTATTGCAGCCACCAGTAAAACATAGTTTTAGGTTAATTTATTATATTTATTATTTTTTTACACTGATGTTATAATTTTATACCAATACAGGAGACCATTCATTTCCAATATAGCCTTTTCTCACTCCAATTGGGCAAATAAAGAGTGAGGCACAGCTTACATACAATTCCATATATAACCCCACGGAATCAATTGTTGAATGAGTGCATCATGTCTGTAAAGTTAGTTTTAGGTGCCTAGACCAATCTAGAAGAGTGCAAAGAAAAAAAAAGGTGGATACGAACACCTTTATACCAGCCAACAGTAGCCACCATCCCAAATGACTGGAAAACATTCCAGGAGAGCAATTCCGCCGAATACGATGTAACTGTTCTAAGAAGGAAAATTTTGAAAAACAAGCTGAAGATCTTAAGCAAAGACTTATAGAAAGAAGCTACAATGAAGAATTAGTAAATGGAGCACTAACCAAAAACAAAGAAATAAATAGGTCTACGCTACTTGAAAAGAATACAGGAAAACCAAAAGAAAATACTAATCTATATTTCATAACAGATTTTAGCAGCCACTTTAGGAAGCTAGAAAAATTGGCATCTGCTCCTTAAAGACCCCAAATTAGAAGCCATACTCCCCAAAAAAGCCAGGGTAGTATACGGGAGATCACAGAACTTAAAGAGTGTCCTAGCACCAAGCGCCCTCCCCCCAGAAACCGCCAAGAAAACCTGGCTAAATAGTAACAAAGGATTTTACCACTGTACTAAATGTAAATCCTGTATCACCACCAGACACAACTCAACCCACCCACAAGTACATTTCAAATCGAATAAAACAGGAAAAGAATTTGAAATGAAAAGTAATATAAACTGTAACACAAAAGGAGTAATATACCTCCTAGAGTGCCCGTGCGGGCTGCAATATGTGGGTAGGACTATTAGAAGTGTCAGTACTAGAATTGGGGAGCATATTAGAAATATCAAAAAAGGTGTAACCACACATAACGTCACCGCCCACTTTCTGACCAGTCATAATAAAATCCAACCAGTCTAAAATTTATGGGAATACAAAAAGTGGAGAAGTGTTGGCGAGGGGGGAACTACTTGGTGAAAATCGCAAAAGAGGAAACTAAGTGGATTTACACCCTTAACACTTTAGACCCCCATGGCCTCAATATTGACCTAGACTTGGGCTCATTCCTTTTCAATTAACCTGGGGTTGAGTCAGGGTTGGAATTGGGGTTGCAATTGAAATGGGTATTGGGCATGGTCTGAGAGAGTGTCAGGGATTGAATCAGGTTTGGGAATTGGGTGTCAGGGGTTGAGTCAGGTTTGTGAATTGGGATTGAAATAGGAATGGACATGGGAGGGTAGTCAGGAGTTAAATCATTATTTGTATTTGGTTTATGCAATAAGAATGGGTACATGATAGGGTTTAGGAGGTCTTTGGCAATGTGTGGGGAATTGGGGTTGGATTTGTGGTTGGTGATAGGTGGCAATTTGTGGTAAGTATTGGCAGTTCCCTTTATGCTGTGCAAGCCCTGGCACAAGCTGTCTAATCAATAGACTCATAAACCCATTCAGGATTCTCAACATCACCCCCATTTCAGTATTTGTTGATGCCACCATGTCCATGCTGTCTATTACCTGGTCAAATCATAAGGCCAATAGCTGAAAACATTTTATCACGGCATGATAGTATGCACTTATTGGTTACCAGTATCTGGCTTGCAATCTGATGCCCGTGCAGTGTTCTCCACAGAAAATGTTGCCAGCTGGGTGGTATTAAATAGCGGCTGGGTGGGTGCAGTGTAATACTTTGCAATAATAATACTTGATGGGATCCAGACATACGTTCACACTGTGAAACGCCTTGCTGGTGCTGCACTACTGGGAACTAAGCAGTGTCAGAAAGCCTTTAAGGTCCATTGGAGCACAACCAAGACTGAATGCTGGAGATCACAATCAATGTTTTGGTCAGGTCTGGCCGGGTGGTAAGCTAAAATAGCTGGGTGGAGCACCCAGCTAAAATGCCCTGGGGAGAACACTGCTGTGAATATCTGGGGTGGCATGTGTATGAGAGGTGCTTGAGACTGGGGAAAGGTCACATTGTTCCTTCTGTGCTGGTACCTGTGGCAAAGATGGTGGTTCCTCAGTAGGAGGTTCTAATGATTAAAAAAAAAAAACATTCATTAAAAACTTTATAATAAAAAGAATGGATGTTAACAAGACTTACATTCAACGGGGAAAAGATGCGGCACCCATGCTAGATTCTGGCTTCTGTGCAGGCGAGGGGAAACCATAACTTGTATGGCAAAATAAACCCATATCATAGGATGTTAAATCATCAATTAATAGTTTTTTTTTATTATAAGTATGGATAGGGCAGTGAGTGTCGTTATATCTGTAAAAGAAAAAATGTATTGCCTCACCCTTCATGGTCCATCATTGTACATGATTTCAGGGGTGGAACTACCATTAGTGCAACAGGTGCAGTGGCATGGGGGCCCACAGCTGTCATCACCGCACCACCGAAGCTCCTCATCGGGTTACCTGGGATATCATCAGGGTCAAAGCATGTTTTTTGCACCTGGGCCCACAACTCACTAGTTCCCCTTCTGCATGATTTGTAATAATAATCACAATGTAAGTATCTTGTAACGTTGCATTAGTAAAGTCCAATGTATAACACATGCAGTTGTGTATTTAAGACGTGTCACATACTGTATGATTCACTTGAAGTTCTTTTTGCTGGGTTTTTTTTTTTACAATTTTTTTTTTTCAATATAGGACACTTACCAGTTGGTAGAGGTCCATCCACTTGTGTAGGGGGACCATGGACAGAATCAAAGTCTGCCACTCTTAAAACCTCCCCTGAAGATACATTTGGAGGCCAAACTGTTTAACTCCTGACTACTCCAATCCAGGAGTAAAGCATTCATGGGGGTAATGTTTCTGTGGTTGTTCCTCCTCATTGTTTGGTGGTATTTGGTGTGACTAGGAAAGATTAAAAACAATGATATATCACACCCCAGCAAAATATAATAAATTAATTTACCAGCTATACATTGCAATACCATTTAGTAAATGTAATAAAGTGCCGTCCCGCACTGAAAAGAGCAGGCCAGTGAGGTTTACATGGATCGCCATTCAAACAAAACATTCAACTTAATTTTCATGCGATAATGCCCATTTTCACATGAAAATGGGATTAACTCATTAAAATGAACTTAATAAATACTGCCCTATATCTGAAAAATTTAACTCAAAATGCTTACAAATATATCTCAAATCATATTAAAAAAATAAGGTTAGTAAGACTCAGCGCCAGTCCGTAAATGGACAACGTTGGACCAGAGGCACACAGTCTAACCGCAAGCCTGGTATTTACCAGAGCACCTGATGGGGGGGATGGTCTTGGCTGCAGGCAAGCGGCAAGTCAAGGACCTCTTGACAAGCACACAGACGCCAAGATGGTGAACAGGATCTGAAGTAGCATAGGAATAGCTACTGAGGCTGGATACTGCGGTGAGCAGTAGTCACTGGAATTGCAGACACCATAGACATAGACAGGAACCAGACACAAGGAAACACAGGAATCGAGGACCGGATAACTGGGACCGGGGGCTGGATAACAGGAACCAAGGACCAGGACCTGGAACCAAGGAGCCAGAACACACAATATAAGCAGGCAAGGAAACTTGTTGCTCTGACTGGGAAGTGATGTCAGAGAGGGATTTAAATAGGGCAGCTGATGAGTGAGCTCCAGCAAGGGAATAAGCCACACATGTGAAATAATGACTGCAGCAGAAGCAGAGAGGGAATGCCAGGAAGTGCAGGGAACTAAAGCAAGGTCATGTGATCAGCAAAGGTAAACAAAAAAAACATAAGATGCAGTAAGGTACCTTGATCATGACAGTTTCAGCATTTGTGTAATAAGGCAGATATATTAAAGGTATTGATGCTGGCCTTTATTTGGGACCACATTCTGGCCTTTTTGCTTTCTAGTTATTTTGCAAATAAAAAACTAAAATATGCCAAAATATTAAACAAGGTAAAGGACAAAATAATTTGTGTAAAACATAGGTGATAAGAGTTAATACATTAGGCAATTGACATAAGACTTTTTAAAATAGGGCTAAGCATCCATAATTATCTGCTGTTATCAAATTACTGAGCTATCTAGATTGACCAAATGGATGTTAAGTGCCATGTATCTAAATTAAATGTGTTTTGCTTTATCAGTAGATTATGTATGCATTAGTAAATTTGCTATAGAGTACACCTGTCACGTTCAAGGATTGTTTGGGATCGGTTCCGGGTTTCAGAGATGGGGACCACAGTGTTGGGTAAAAATGGAATTGAGCAGGTTTAATAATAGATGGGTGCATACAGAAGTAACGGTATCTGAGAGTCCCAGTTGAGACAATGGTATAAGTCCAAGTAACAGTTCGTCAGAAGAGATACTGTCCAACAGATATTACATGTTATGTGCCTTATAGTTCACATAATTATCTCATTGTATGGTTAGCAGATCAAAGGATCATGCCAGAAACATTGGACAACCAAATTTACCTCTCCTCTCCTGACTTCAACCCCTGTGTTCTGTCTAAGATTTCCGAGTGCCTTGTGCCCCTATCCACATGGGTGGCCAAGCACTTCCTCAAACTGAATATGGACAAAATGGAAATCATTGTTTTTCCTCTCCCTAGGATTCCCCCCTATCACAATAACCACTGGTGATACCTTGCTGCCCAAGTGTCATTCTTGACTCCTCACTTTCCTTTATACCTCACATCCATGCCCTCTCTCATTCTTGGTGATTTTACCTACGCAACAATGCATCCATCCATCTCTTCTCACCAATGAAGCTACAAAAACCCTCATCCACTCTAGTCATATAATGTCTCGACTACTGTAATCTCCTCCTCATTGGTCTCCCACTCACCTGTCTTGCCCCCTTTCAATATATACTCAATGCTGCTTCCAGACTCATCTTCCTCTCACTCCACTCTACCTCGGCCTCTCCTTTATATCTAACCCTCCAGTGGCTTCCTGTCCGCTTTCAGATCTCTCTTTAAATTCCTTACCCTCACCTTTAAGGCTATCTCTTCATCCACTGCTCCCTACCTCTCTTCCCTCATCTCCATGCACACCCCTTCCCGTCCTCTCTGTTTTGCTAACCAACGCTGTCTGACCTCCCTACTGATCACCCGTGTCCAGGGGCCAGATTTACTAAAGGCGATTTTTCTAAATCGCCAGAGTTTCCTTATATTTAACGGCGATTTTAAAAACACTGAATTTACTAATGGAAAGTAAAGTCAAAATCGCCAGAGATTATGGTATTTCTAAATCGCCATAAAAAAATCACCATAGTTTAAAATCACCATTAAATCGATAGGAATCGATGGATTTACAAAGGGCTTTGTATGAAAATCGCTGCTAAATACACCCAAAATCTCCATAGATAAAAACAGTTGCATCTGACAGACGACTTTAACAAAAGCACTGGCAATTTCTAACCTATTAATGAGTGAGGCTAAAAATGTCTGCGGCAGCAAGTACTTAAGCCTTAACATGCAGTGACATATAGTACTATAAGGCACAGCATAACCTTGTATTGCAGGGCATGCTGTGCCTTATAGAACCATAAGCGGCAGCATGCCATGGGTTAAGTGCATGCGGCCGCTGAAATAGTGTCACCCGGTACAGTTATTTAAACATTACATACATCAAAATATATAATGATACATTACATGCCCGCTTACATAGAAATAAACAATACATGGCACCTTACAGGATGAACATAAAGTAGTTTCCCCCGTTGTTAAATATGCCTCGGTAGTTGTTCCCATAAAAGTACAAGCCATTGTAGTTGCCCCATTGTTAATTATGCCTCGATAGTTGCCCCCATTATAGTAAATGTCATTGTAGTTGCCCCCATTAAAGTACTTGCCATTGTAGTTGCCCCCGTTGTTAAATATGCCTTGGTAGTTGCCTCCATAAAAGTACAAGCCATTGTAGTTGCCCCATTGTTAATTATGCCTCGATAGTTGCCCCCATTATAGTAAATGTCATTGTAGTTGCCCCCATTAAAGTACTTGCCATTGTAGTTGCCCCCGTTGTTAAATATGCCTTGGTAGTTGCCTCCATAAAAGTACATGCCACTGTAGTTTCCCCCATTGTTAAATATACCTCGTTAGATGCCCCCATAAATGTTCATGCCATTGTAGATGTCCACATATGTATAAATGCCATTGTAGATGCCCCCATAGAAGATAATGCCACATTAGATAGCCACATTGTTGTAAAAAAAATGTTACATCAGTAAGTGTACATAAAGACAATACTCTGTGTTGCCAGACGTCTATCTGGTCTCCAGCTCCTCCTCTTCTCCTCGCGGTGGCAGACGAGCAGATCCATCTTCTTTGGGGTGCCTCTGCCGAATGACTCATGCCATTGTTGGGACCCATTTATAGTCTTTGGCGCAAGACTCGCGCTGTAATAATAAATTAAGACCTACCTACCTTGTCTTCTACACAAAAGGTCCTGGCGGCTTCTCGGCCGAATTCTACAACATCCTCAAACCTGACATAACACCCGCCTTACCCAAATTATACAGCATGCTATATTCTGAATGCCCTCCATACCCTTCATTTAATCAGGCAAACAAAACACTCTAAAATCCAAAACACCGGTAAATTTGGTTACATCTTACTGACCCATTACCCTCCTAAATCCAGATTTTAAACTACTAGCACTTTGAACTATTTTGGACTGTACCTTAGATAAGAACTTTGAATACACTTTGCCTTCTCAGAAACTTGCTGGTATCTCTTTTAGTCTTAAGAAATATATATTTACCATCATGTCGGATCCTGCGGACTCCTGGTGGTGCTTAATATGTATTATTGATTATTTTATACTAATTGTTTTATATAGAAATGTTATCTTTGTTAATTTTTCCTAATAAATTTATAGTGTATTTCAGCACTCCCTCCATTTCTGTTTTTCTTTGAAGTGACTAGCAAAAATGATGGCCAACAAGCTACAAGTAGGAACTATGTCAAGACAGTTATAACTGCACTGGCTGATATAGTGGCCTATAAACTAGACCACACCTCCAACTTTCCAGGGCTTTTGCTCAGTTTAGACGCAGAAAAAGTGTTCGACCAAGATTCATGGGCTCATATGCAAGTGATATTAAGCTATAGAGCCTTTGGGAGAAATCTGCATGATTAATTACATTTATCTATTCTAAACCTAGCACAAACCTATTAATTAATGGCTGCAAACGTGATCTGGTGGTCATGTCTAAAGGGACTAGGCAGGGGTGCCCACTCTCCCCTTTGCTCTTAAGTTTGGCATTAGACCCACTCTTCTTCTGCTACAAGCAACCCCTGGCTTCAAGGGCATTACTATAGGTCACACAAAAGCTAAAATCCTTTGCGGATGACCTTTTATTATATGTTTCCGACCTGATAAGCTCTTTTCCGGTGATATTTACTATTATTCAGGACTTTGGATGGCTCTCTGGTTTTACCATAAACCTAAATGTAAAGCCCTCTGACTAGGAACTTGACACCGCCCAGAGTAGTCTACTCCTTATGTCTGTATGGTCCACCTGGAAGAGTGTTCGAAAGCGTAAAAAGGCCTAAATAATCAATACTCCCTTTTCTTACGTCTTCCACGAAACCCTGCTTTTCAAAAGGGTAAAGCAACATACCCCTTTGATAGTTGGGTAACCAAAAAATTACTTATTTTCAAGACCTAACTTTCCCACATATCCAATCCTTGCGATCACCAGCACAGTTACAAGAGACCTATGAACTACACGCCACGCTTTTTTGCTATTCAACAAGTAATACATTATGCCAACACTGTTGTGAAACACCTCAAGGAGGATGACTGGCGTAACAAACTAGATCTATTGATAGCTAACCCGCTCTTTGAAAGAGGAACGATATGTCTACGCTATAACACTCTTTAGGATGCATTGGACCACACTAAGATTCACAATGATCTTTCATATAGGCTAACTATATTTCCTCAACTCAATATAGATCCACTCCTTAAACATTAGACCACTCACACATGATCCTTAAGGCTACTACATACCAGGAAATCTTCTTAAATATATTTCATAGAAGGTACCTGTACCTGAGGAGATATGAGACGGGCCTATCTGATGTCCATGAATGTTCAAAGTGTGGAGGGCAAAAAGCAACTCTATTAAAATTTTGGAAACAGGTCAACTTATTTTCCACCACACGCCTGATTGATGCCTTGCCTCTCAAGCCAGATGGGCAGTTTTAAAATATTTAGACCCTGCCCTAAAACTCAACAAACAAGACAAACCTCTGTTGTGTCGACAGTGGCCTGGAAATGTATCCTCCAGAACTGGGTTCAGGCCAGGCCCCATAACATTGTTTTGTTTAAAGAAAAGTTATACAGTACTACCTTCATCAAATAAAATGGCTTGAGGCTACCTTAACAAAAGAAAAAGCAGTCAAGAATTTCTTTATCGTATGGGAAAGATATATATATCCACACTCAGTATCTCTGTCCAATTTCTGGTATGAAGCTAGGGCCCTGCTGAAAGACTCTCCCATCCCAAATATACCTATACCATGAGCTTCAAAAATATTTCCTTTTCTGATGAGATATGGAAAGCACCTGGGGCCTGCCCGTCCGAAGCTTTACTTGTCCAAATTTTCACTGTTTTTTAATTCTTTTGGCGATTACTGCCAGACTAGGATTATAAATTATACCAACACAGTTTACATACTTGTTTTATGTAAAATCTCTTAACATGCTCATGTTCTGTCGCATGCTCAACCATTGGTATATGCCATATACTATTGAAATTGTAAATTATAATTTTACGTGGTGTATTATTTTATGCTCCAATAAAAAGATTATTTAAACAAAAAACTTATCTTTTCAGCATTCTATCTGGGAAACTGTCCAACTCTGTTTTCTGCATAATGATCAGAAAATCCTTTTTACTTTGAAAGAGGGTATTAAAAAAAGTATACCCCACAAATAAATGTATACATTCTATAAATCTATACATTGTGTGACAGAACTACTGGACTTAAAAGGCAGGAGCAGTGTAAAAGTCCCAGAGTTCTGTCATGCAGGCCTATTCCAGGTCTTTGGGTTAATTAGCTTGTAAGCAGGCTGATTAGAAGCACACCTGTTTGTGATGGTTAAAGAGACTTGTCAGGATATAGTCAAATAACTTGTGTATAAATTAATATCAGGATATAGAGTGATGGCTCCTGTTGGGTTATGGCTCCTGTCGTAAATGGGTCAGGATATTGGGGGGGGGGGGTCATAAAAGTAAGATCTCTGAAGAAGTCTCTCCAGAAACAGATTTGTCACTTTTCACAAAGGTGGGGGGATGTTGGAGAGGAGCAGTTTTTGCCTTTAAAAAGTGTAGTCCAGATACATAACTTTGTTCACTTCATAGGATCTTTGAAGGAAGGAAGTTTTCTCTATAAGTATTCTGGTAATCCCAGGCAGGGAAGATCTTTGCGTAAGTCTTTCTGTGTTTTCCTCTATCTGTTTTATAAGAAGCTGTTTTGCATGTTGTATGTCCAGTTTAATATTCTTTTGTAAATAAGCATTGTGATTCTTATCATATTTAATATCAATTAATACGTTAATGTCTCTGTGTTCTTACATATTCATGTGTCAGACCAGCTTGGTTATTAAACGCTACATAATGGTAACAGAAGGGATCATTCTGTGTTAATTCTAATTCTAAATGCTAATTCTGATAAAGCATAATTGTGTTAGATTTGTGTAAAGGAGAACCGAAGACCTCCTTTTATTAGTCTTGGTGGTAACAGTTCATTAGTAATTAGTCATATTTGGGGTGGATAAGGGGCATTAATCATTGTAGAACAGACCAGGTGGCAGTTGTGATTAATCCCTTGTGTCCCAGATAAATCACGAAAGCCTCAAGTGAGGTCAGGGTCGTGACAGGTCTGCCTGTCTTTTATCAAATGTTAGTGGAGCCTAGCGGTTCTTGAAGAGACCAGAAACCCAAACAGCCAGTCAGGGAGGCTGAAGTGCACTGAATTGTGTTCTGTTTGTGAGTGGGACACAAGATCTTGCAACAGTAATCAAGGACTACTTACTGTAATAGACAGTGGCCAGACAGGCCTAGGATTTATATTTATGGTTTTTGGTTTTGTATGATGTGAAGATGTTGTCTATTTGTGTGACAATAAAGCACAATGGATTATTACATCATATTGGAACCCATGTCTGCTGATTTCAGCTGCTAGCTCTGCACCTAAAACTACACTCGTATCAAGAAAAATTTGCAAGTGAATAATATATGGTATAACATACTATAATGTATCATATAACATATATGAAACTGATAAATTCACACACACACACTCTCTCTTATAACTTAAGACATGCTTGAAACTTATCTACAACAAAATATATTGCAATTTACACAATTTTCAGCACAGCTGTGCAGGGACCAGCTGCCAAAATGGCTGGGTATAAGGGCTCCTCCCACCAAGGTGGTTCTAAGTAGCATCAGAAGCCAATGAGGGAGATGCATGTTTTCTTTGGTTGGTTGATGTATAGATGGGGTTTCTTAACAGAAACCCCCATTCTAAATGCGACCAGGTTTAGCATATTGCACAAGAGAAATATTCCTCTGCAGCCAATGACTTTTGTATGTGTATATATATATATATATATATATATATCCCAAGCATGTTTAACTGTTCTACTGTGTTAGCTTCAACCACCTCAGATGGGAGGCTATTCCGCTTATCTATCACCCTTTCAGTGAAATAATTTTTCAGCACATTTAATATAGTGCCATTAATGATATATTGAGCTATTGGGTTTTTGTGCCCCAAGTGCATGATTTTGCATTTTTTGGCATTAAACTGCAGTTGCCACACTCTTGACCATTCCTCCAGTCTATCTAGATCTTCCCTCATTTTCTGTACCCCTCCTGGCATGTCTACATTGTTACATATCTTTGTGTCATCTGCAAATAGGCATATTCTCCCCTCAATACCACAGGCAATATCACCTATAAAGATAATAAATAGAACTGGTCCAAGTACAGAACCCTGGGGTACTCCACTGGTTACGTTACTATTTCCAGAAGGGGATTCCATCCTCTGTTGTCTATCCTGTAACCAAGATCTTATAAATGCAACTATGTTTAAGTCCAATTCCAAAGTTTACCAGCTCATTTAACAGTCTGCAATATGGCACAGTGTCAAAAGCCTTACTAAAATCTAGGTAAGCTATGTCTACAGCTCCCCCTGCCCCCAGTTGTAATAAATAACTTCCTTTATTACAACTGCAAATGTAACACAAGACTGCAAGTAGATACAACCAGGGTGCACAGAATATAACAGTAAGTTTCTCTCAGCTATTATGTGTACTAGCATATATACAGATCCATGCATTTTAAAATGTGTCATCTCTGCTAAATTACATGCTGTTATCCAATTTGTGACGGGGAAAGATAAGTGATAAAGTTCATATACGCAATCTACGTATAGAAACGATACGCAGATTACGTACAATAGCTACTACGCATGCGCAGTAGCTATTGTTCATTGAATTACGTCCGTCTATGGAAGATGGACGTAGTTCTGGATCCGGCCCATTATCCTTAAAATCCTTCCTGTGTACAAGAATAATGAAACAGTTTTATTGTGATGATTTAGAAAAGGATCATATAACTTTGGTGTAATATTTAATAGCTGAAAAAGCATAATTAATATATCTGCACATCTTCAAAATCCCAAGTTTGCCATAATGGAGCTCATTCATTTTAAATAAAAGGTATATATTAAAATACCTCTCAAGTGCTCTGTTTGTCCATAAAAAATGTAAGTCATCTGTAGAACATTCCCTTACTTAGTTCAATTTATGTAATGTATGTATGATCTGTGATTGTGCACATATGAATTTTTACATATAGAAAGTGACTGGTTTTCAGTAACCATAACTGCTCATAGTAAAACAGTAAAGAATTTGAATTAATTAATTATACATGATCTGATGTAATTTTTTTCTTCTTATTATTTATTTTATTTTTATTTTTGTAAAATGATGGAAGGTCATACTGACATTTTTGCCAGATGAAAAAATTATATTAAAAAGTTAAGACTTTCTTCACATATGCAATGGGGATCTGCAGCAGCATTTATTCAAGAAATGCTGTAATTTAATTGCATAATAGACAATAAAGGTGAAAGTGTCATTATATGTATCATTGGGATAAGTGTTAGTTTCATAAATAGCCCATCCTAATGCTTAATGAGGTAGATGCTATGTGTTAGATTATGATGCATCATCCTCCTATACACACTCTTTACATTTTTTTGCTGTTTTCTTTAGTATTTTTTAAGAATTTTAGACCTGTTTTACAGTACATAACTATATACATTATAAGATGTCCTTAATATGTTGGTAAAGCTATTCACTAAAACTTTCTTCTTTATATTTTAGACTTACAATTCATGCTGAATGCACAATGCACCTTGAAGATTTCCCCATGGACGTTCATGCCTGTCCACTGAAATTTGGAAGCTGTAGGTATTGCACAAGTGTAATAGATAATTGCAATAGATAATTCTATTCTACATCTTCTGTATGCAAGCGTGTGTATGTATGCCATGATGTCGAGTTACCACAACTATCATGCCTTACTGTTATATTTTTCATACTTGCTGGAAAACAATCAAACCAACATTTTGTTATACAAAATGAGGCCACTGAAGTGAAGTGCAATTTGACATGCTGCACCAAATGCTCTTCTTCAGTCAGTTTTTTAGTTACATCTGGGTTCTTCAAGAAATTTTTCATAGGAATTCATTTAATAGTAATAGAGGTTATATTCCACTGCTTGGGTGGTCTCCCATATCTTCTGACTGAGTAAATTTAGCCTAGTTCCAGCCTTAGTACAGCTGTGTAAAAGAGGTGTGTTCAAGTGTTATTTAACTTTTTGATTTTATTTCACATGGTATATTACTTATGCTTGTCCATGCAAAATGTAAGATTGGAATCTTGGAGGGGTTTTTTTGTTGTTGTTTTTTACATAATAATACAAAGTGCCACTTTTTAGATTTTTTTCTTTACTTTTATCTTAGAAGCATAGCAAAAATAAAAAAAAAGTAAATACATATGACCAGCAGTATATTTGGGAAACGGAATATGATCCATGAATCATATCTGATTATACATAATAATATAGGACCAGAATCAGAGTATGAAAATAAGAGAGGAAAGTTACTCCTGGGCAAAACGATGTTGATTTCAGGGGAGTCAAATTTTATCTTTTGCAAACAGTATTAATGTTGAAAGGTGATGTTTTCCAGCCCAAGTCTAAATAACAGATTAAAAGTGAAGCTGATCACTATCTGTGTGCAGTAAGCAAAAGCAAAGTATTCTCCCTGCATTCAAAGAATAAAATGAATTTGACCCCCCCTGAAATCAACACGGTTTTGCCCAAGAGTAACTTTCCTCTCTTATTTTCAAACTCTGAATCAGGGCCATAGAGCTGGACCTATGAAATGTGGATATTTTCCGCTCTGCTTTTCTGCTCTTTGCAATTGCATTTTGTGATTGTGCGTACAGGCACAGCAGACATTCAGAACAGTTCTAGATCTGGAGCTAACATCCTCTACTGCAGGGGTGGCCAACCAGACCAGCCCTTAGAGCCAAAAAAGTTACAGTCGAAGTCTCAAGGAGCCAGAATATATATATATATGAACAAAAAATAGAGGCACTCAGAAAGACTTGGTACAAATAATAAATGCGAAGCCACAGAGGGCTATTTAATTAGCACATATCCCAACGTTTCAGCTGACAAACAGCAGCTTTCATCAGGGGAAAACAAAAAAAGAAAAAAAGGGGAACCCCCCATAAACAGACAGATATATATAGGGGGAAGAAACTAAATAAATTT
>WWET01000518.1:638825-649781 GCA_011038615.1 Limnodynastes dumerilii
GTGTGAAAGAGAGTGGAGAGGTGTGTATATATATATATATATATATATATATATATATATATATATATAACCAAAAGTTATGTGAGCTCGAGATCCTTTCCTTAATTAGTTCAAAGTTCACGTGCTTCACTTGTGTGGAGAATATGGAAGTTCCCAAGTTATGACCGCGGCTCCTCTTTGGTTGTCCGGTCTCAAAGAATCTATCAAATAAAATAAAAGAAGGTGCGCTCCAGATTAACTTCATTCAAAATCACACAATCTCTCCATTCATTCAGCGTACCGAATTAGACTCTCCAATCCGAGAGTAGGAACAAATACATATGTTAAAAACACAGTGGCAGACACCGCATCAGTTACCGGTGTCGGGGCTCTGATTCCAGCGTCTTGAGCCGGGTCTGGAGAAGCTTGTGTCGGGTGCTAGTATCCTCTATGCGTTTCATCCCCGTGGGACTTCGTCAGGAAGTGGAGTTGAACTAACCCATGTGCAATACTTATAGAGGCTACAGATACTTAATCACCCAACAAGTGTATAAAAGCTAAAACGGCCGTTTAAAAGTTTCTCAAAGTTCATAAATTATTAAAATATTAAGAACAGATTATTGGGCCTAATTCAGAGATCCAATATTAACGATAGTTAGGTGCGTATATTTAGGGTCGGATCGATTTTGCATCAACTGCACATGCGTAGTAATAGTGATACGCCGTCTACGTTGAAGTTAGGATCGGAAATGCCTTAAGGTCGGACTTGTGAATCAGTCGGGAACAATTGCGATCCTAAGTCCAGCGGAAATCTAGAAACCGAAGGATTTGCATAGAAATGGGCGGGGGGAGCCATTGAGATGAGGGAAAGTGGGCACGATTACAGACATAGGACCCTAAATATACGCACCTATTGCATATAAGGTCGGAAGTGAGTGCGGCCAGATAGGGCAAGTCAATGTAGGTGGAAGTTTAGGTCCGGCCAGAGGTTGCGAGGGGAGTGACTGTTTATTCAGTGGGATGTAACCTGCTCCGACCTGCCACTTAGATGCGTATATTTGCGATCCCATCGGCAGCGGATCTCTGAATGAGGCCCAATATTCCAGCATTTGCAGGTTACAGAAAGAACATTAAACTAAATGAAACAATATAAACAAAATGCATTGAATCTATTTAACTAAACAGATTTGTGCAGCAACAGGAATTTATGCAGCCAATAAAATGTTTAAAATTTAAAGGGACCCTGCCCAATTTTCATTCCTATAAGGTAACAGCAATTTATAGCAATTCAGATACCAAACATGACTACAAATCCATTAATCAATACAATTTATCATCTTCACAAAATATACATAAAAGTTACAAGCACTATTTGGAACGTTAGGTATATGTATAGCATATGTCACTGATAGTTCTTAATTTTTGTCAAACAATTAACAATTAGGAGTATGTTAGACATTATGGAAGATATACCAAATACATCATTAAGGACAATCAACTAGACTGGCTAGGAGACAACCACCATAATTCAAAAGGACCATGTCTATTAAACTTATGTGTAAGTGAAATTTTGTATACTATATAACTAATAAACGGCGTGTATTAACATCAGCATTTACAATAAAATAAATACCTTTTAGAACAGAACAAATTTTTCATACAAAATTTATAGACAGATATGTACTATTAAACCTTGCCAAAAACTTTGAGAGGTATACGAATTTTACACTGATCTAATAAAGACTCACTTTCAATTTTACAGGACTATAAGAAAGGCGTCAAATCGAAGCCTTCATTTAGTCCTGCAAGGGATAGAGTATTTAGAGTCAATATCCAATATGTCTCTCTATGTGACAATTTTTTTTATTCTATCTCCTCCCCTTTTATCGTTATCTACCCTTTCAATGGGTTTAATCATTTAATCATCAATGTATCAACTTTAGAATGATGCATTTTTTGATAGTGACGTGGAACATTTTGGTTAGTGATGCCATTTAGAATATTACGTTGATGTTCCAAGGATCTAATTTTAAAAGGACATTTGGTTTTCTAATGTACTATATCCACACCCACACTCCAACATATATACAACGTGACAGGTGTTACAATTCAAAAACTTTTATATTTATTTTAATATTTGTTTTATTGAAAACAGCAAGAGATATACATGTCCATTCCCAATACATGGCTGTAGTTACATTGGAGTGGAGACATGCATAAATACAAAAGATCTCTGCATCAAAATAGCCATTTTCAATTTTCCCAACTGCTAGGCAACGTGAAAAACATTGGATACATATGCAAAAAGTACATAGGGAGCCAAAGGGAAGGGTATAGAGAAAGGAGAGGAGGAAAGAGAGGGGGGGGGATAAAAGAGGGGAGGGGATTTAATGAGAAATGGATGGACCGTGCCTAACTACTCAATTTTGCAAAGTAATCCATTAGTGAATAGCATGTTAGCTAATAGTTCTGTTACCTGCCTATGCCCGACAAAGAGAGAACTCCCCAAAATTTCAGGGAGGCCTTAAGTAGCAATGTGAGGGGAGGGGATTGGATCCATAATTGATTGAAACACTTGAGTATCCTTAAACAATAGCCAAGGATACCAGGTTGTCGTAAATTCAGCCGCCCCCTCCGGCCCTGATAACATGATTTCTTCCATAGACATATAGAGATCGATTCTACTCCCTTGGGAATGGGGGGGTCTCGGATCGCCAATGGACAGGTATCACCGCTTTAGCTGCACTGTTTAGATATCTCAAGAGCGACTTTTTATATTGAGAAATCGGAGTGTCCACTTTTGAGTAGCCAAAAGGATGGTCACATTGGGACAGGGCTTCCTAAAATCAGCACAGACATTTCCTTTACCTTTAGCCAGAAAGAGGTTACTCCATCACAGTTCCATCAAATGTGAAGGAATGTACCTCTCTCTGCTCCACATCTCCAGCAGGCCCCGAGATCCCCAAGCGCATCTATGCCAGTGTGCCATGGTTTTCCAAAACCCCTAGGCTTGCTGAACTTGCCTGGGTAAATTGGAAGGTTTTGGTCCACAATTTGTCGGTGTCCTGTCTATTGAGGTCACGGTCCCACAGTCGTGTGTAGAGGGGTAAGGACGGGTATCTGTCATCTAAAATTAATTGATACATCCGGCTGATTGCGTGTCTAGGATACTGCGGGAGGGTGCAAAGTGTTTCAAAGGGCATGAGTGGTCTGGATTTGCCTTCGATGCAGATCCTGCATAGAATGAAGTCCCTCGCTTGGAGGTATAACCAAAAATCAGTCAGAGAAATATTATAAGTTTCTCATAGAGAAGCAAAAGATTTTACCATTTTTACATTTTTGTTATCCAAGAGGTGCATGCTATGGACTATGGCGCCTCCACACCATATAGAGAGATTAGAAGAAGGAAGGCCTGGGGGGGAAGTCAGGGTTGTTTGATAGTGGAGTCAAAGACGAAGCAGCCGCTGAGATAGAGGGAAGGCGTCTTAACTTGGACCAACTCTAGCATTGGGTGGATCAGCGGATGACAGGATGAAGGAAGCTTCACTAGCCAAGGGATGATTTCTGGAAGGGCGTCTAGGGAAGCTGCCTCTATCGAGACCCATTGCTTGGTGCGAGGGGATCTCATCCAGTCAAGAATTCGGGAAAGGAGCACAGAGTGGTAGTATTCAAACATGTTAGGCAATTGGAGCCCTCCCTGCGTGCGTCTACGGTAAAGAACATCCTGGCTAAATCAGGGCTGCTTACCTGCCCAGACAAACTGGCAGATATGGGACTGGAGGGACCTCAGAAATTGTGCAGGAAAAAATATCGGAACGGTTTGTAAGAGGTATAATATATGAGGGAGAACTGTCATTTTTGTTATATTTATGCGACCTAGCCCAAAAACGTTTATATAGTATAACATTTGGTATTTGAAGAATCAGTGAAGGTTTTTCTTTCTGAATGGGCGAATATACAAACCTTACCATTTCCGCAAGGGTAATAGCCACAACATTTAACAAGAGGGGTTTTTTTTATATTTCAAGAAGGTAACAAACAAGGTGCTAGATAGGAATTTTTTTCCTTTTTAAACATTACATGTGGTTTCGATGAAAGTGAAGTACCTAGTATTGGGTCCAACTTAAGTACAGGCCAGTGTGTGTCAAGAATCTGTCTGATATGCCCTCCATCTCTTGAAAATTTTGTGACAAAGGAACCAATAGTATTCTCTTCAGATCTGGTTACCTTATGCTTGTATTGTAATAAGCTAGATCTATCTAATTGTCTGGCTTTAAGAAAACAATTTTCAACCAATTCTATAGGATAGTTACGAAGCTAGAGTACCTGCCTGATTATCGAAAACCTCCAGGGATTTCGGTGTAACCTTGTGAATTGTGAAAATGGTACATTGCGCTTCCACTTATTATAGTGGAAGCTATTATAATTTAAAAAAAACCTCTTTGCATCAACTTGCTTTACAAAAGTAGAAGTGGTGATTGCCTTATTGTCTGACTCTGAGGCTTGTAACAATAAGTCTAAATATTCAAACACGATGGAGACATTCGTAGATGGTAATTTGCTCCCAGCCCACCATATATATTGGCGAAGCCCAGAGCCCTTATCTGTAGCAAAAATTTGTCTTCAAAGGTGAAGTAGTTGTGCATCAGTACAAACTTCACGCATTCTATGATGAACCAAACTTTATTAGGTGACAGAGAACTGTCTTCCTCGAGTTTCTTTCTCAACACGTCCAGCCCCAATCTATGGGGGATGGAGGTGTAGAGGGCCGAAACATCTGTAGTACAAAATTAAAATCAGAACACCACTCATTCATTCAAAAACTGCAATATCTGTGTGGAATTTTGTATATAAGATTCTAATGTACACACATATTTTTTAATGTAGCAGTCTACATACTCCGAAACTCTAGAGGTGCCACACCCAATCCCCGAGGCGATGGGACGTTCAGGATTGAGCCTGTTTTTGTGGAGCTTCGGAAGATGGTAGAAAGTGGCAATGTTGTTCATAAGATACATAAACTCTTCTCTGGAAATACAATTCCTTAAACAGCCTTGCTCCAATAAACATCTAAGTTCCTTCACATATACAACGGTTGGATCTGTTTTTAGTTCAGCATAAAAATCACTCCTCAGAACACTCATAGCTGGATAAAAGTAAAAAAAGGTTTTAAAAACAAATGTTATTTAAAGCAGAAATCCCCAGTTAATTGTTATAATAGGTTTGAGGTAATTAGCAGTGATCCCCCTGAGAGCCCTTATAATAAGCAGGAACACACCTCTAGAGCTGAACCAACGATCAGCAATACCCCAGGTCTACATCAACTACCTCTTTACATTCTACTTCTTTTTTAGCCTTGGGCCCAGTCAGGGACAAACCATTCCAAAAAACAGAGCTGGAGATAAACACAAAAAAACTGGCCCTACTAGAAGAGAAAAAAAGAGGACAAAAGGGAACAAAAGAGGAGGAAAGAGGATCTGTCAAAGTTAGGAAAGGGAATTTTTTATTTGTCTAAGGAAGATCTGAGTATATCTGATTTAAAACTATAACAAAAAGGTGTAACCTTTACTCCTATCTGTCCATCAAATAACTTTGAGTTGATGATAGACCTGCATAAATATGCAAGAAATTTAACATTAAACAGGCACTTTCTAAAGAAGGAGAAAAAGGAACCAATTTCAAAAAATATACAGGATCAGGTAACAATTCCCAATGTGACTAGATTAAAAGAAAAGTCAAAATTTTATCTTGTGGAGTCCAGGGAAAAATCACATAGAACTCTTCACTGAACTAGTGAAATCAGACTTTAAGAAATTAGAATCAAATAAAACTATATTCAAATCTAACCTCAAACCACAAGAGAAAAAAGCTCTAAAATCCCTTATGGCTAATAATAAACTGGTAATTAAACAAGCCTATAAAGGGGGGGGGATCGCAGTACTAGATAGAGACCACTATGTTAAAGACGCATACAGATTATTAGGAGACTGATTTTTATGTTGAACTAAAAACAGATCCAACTGTTGTATCTGTTTTAAGGAATTAAGGATTTAAGGAATTGTATTTCCAGAGAAAAGTTTACGTATCTGATGAACGACACTCCATGCATTGCCGCTTTCTACCATCTCCCGAAGATCCATAAAGACAGGCTCAATCCCGCTGGACGTTCAATCGTTCATTAAAAAATATGTGCGTACATTAGAATCTTATATACAAGATTCCACACAGATATTGCAGTTTGTGAATGAATTACAGTGGTATTCTGATTTTAATGTTTGTACTATAGATGTTTTGGCCCTCTACACCTCCATCCCCCATGAATTGGGGCTGGAGGTGTTGAGAAAGAAACTCCTCGAGGAAGACAGTTCTCTGTCACCTAACAAAGTTTGGTTCATCATAGAATGCGCAAAGTTTGTACTGATGCACAACTACTTTACCCTTGAAGAAAAATGTTTTCTAAAGACAGTGATGGGGACGATCTTGTGATTTTGGCGGGCTGGGAACAAATTACCATCTATGAACGTCTCCATTTGCTCCCCATAAAGTTTATCAAGAGGTATATTGATTACCTCATTCTGGTGTGGACTGATTCTGTAGAGAGGTTTGAAGAGTTCATGTTGGAACTCAATAAAAACGAGGTTTGGCTTTTACTTCCAAATTTGGTGGAAGATCTATTGAATATTTAGACTTATTGGGGCAGATCCAGACCTACATCCGCCGTCGTTTTTCTGCGGCCGTATGCGTAAGAATGGCATTTCTGCCGTTCTGCACATGCACCGAGCAGATGTAATTACAGCATATTTACGGATGAAGGGGCGTGCAGCACCGTAACCACACTGTAGTTATAGAAGGTAGGCGAGGGGAGGGAAATCAGGAAGGGAGGGTTGGGTTAGGGGGTTACGATCCTGTGGCCAGCGTAATTACAGACTGTTACACCGGCTGAAGTTAGGGTAGACTTCAGCCGGCGTAACAGTCTGTAATTACGCTGGCTACAGGGGTAGGGTCGGGGTAGTGCACCAGAGCTACAATGACCGTACTTACGGACAACGGGCCAGCGTAGCTCTGGATCAGGCCCATTGTTACAAGCCCCAGAGTCAGACAATAAGGCAATCACCATTTCTACTTTTGTGAAGCAAGTTGATGCAAAGTTTTTTTTACTTATAATAGCTGTCACTATAATAAGCGCAATGTACCATTTTCACAATTCACTAGGTTACGCTGAAACTGTTCATACCTGAAGGTTTTTGATAATCAGGCAGGTACTCTAGCATCCAAATTCTAAGAACGTAACTATCCTATAGAATTGGTTGAAAATAGTTTTCTTAAAGCCAGACAATTAGATAGATCTAGCTTATTACAATAAAAGCAGAAGGTTACCAGATCTGAAGAGAATACTATTGGTCCTTTTGTCACAAAATTTTAAATACTAGGTACTTCACTTTCATTGAAACCACATGTAATGTTTAAAAAGGAAAAACATTTAAAGTCCTATCTAGCACCTAGTTTGTTACCTTCTTTAAATATTAAAAAACCTTGTCTTAAATGTTGTGGCTATTATCCTTGCAAAAATTGTAAGGTTTGTAAATTCGCCCATTCAGAAAGAAAAACCTTCACTGATTCTTCAAATACCAAATGTAATACTACAAAAACATTTTTGAATTGTAACACCAGTTACGTTGTATATATGTTGGAGTGTGGGTGTGGATACAAGTACACTGGAAAACCCAAACATCATTTTAAAATTAAAGCCTTGGAACATCAAAGTAATATTCTAAATGGCATCACTAACCACAGTGTTCCACGTCACTTTCAAAAAATGCATCATTCTAAGTTTGATACATTGAAGATTAAACCCATTGAATGGGTAGATAAAGATAAAAGGAGAGGAGACAGAATAAAAAAAATTGTCACATAGAGAGACATATTGGATATTGACTCTAAATACTCTATCCCCTGCAGGACTAAATGAAGGCTTCGATTTGACACCTTTCTTATAGTCCTGTAAAATTGAAAGTGAGTCTTTATTAGATCAGTGTAAAATTCGTATATCTCTCAAAGCTTTTGGCAAGGTTTAATAGTACATATCTGTCTATAAATTTTGTCTATAAATTTTGTATGAAAAATTTGTTCTGTTCTAAAAGGTTTTTTTTTTTTTTTTGTAAACACTGAGGTCATGTTAGTACTCTGTGTTAACGTGCCGCTTTATTAGTTATATAGTATACAAAATTTCACTTACTGTACACATAAGGTTAATGGACATGGTCCTTTTGAATTTTTTTGAACGTTCCAAATAGTGCTTGTAACTTTTATGTATATTTTGTGAAGATGATAAATTGTATTGACTAATGGATTTGTAGTCCTGTTTGGTATCTGAATTGCTATAAATTGCTGTTACCTTATATGAATGAAAATTGGGCAGGATCCCTTTAAATATTTTTGCTGCATAAATTCCTGTTGCTGCACAAGTCTATTTAGTTAAATAGATTCAATGCATTTTGTTTATATTGTTTAATTTAGTTTAATGTTCTTTCTGTAACCTGTAAATGCTGGAATAATAATCTGTTCTTAATATTTTAATACTGTATGAATAATAAATAATTTATGAACTTTGAGATACTTTTTCTATACACCTGTTGGGTAATTAAGTATCTGTAGCCTCTATAAGTATTGGGTATATGGGTCAGTTCAACTCCACCTCCTGAAGAAGTCCAACAGGGATGAAAGGCATAGAGGATACTAGCACCCGACACAAGCTTCTCCAGACCTGGCTCGAGACGCTGGAATCAGAGCCCAACGCCGGTAACTGATGCAGAGATTGCCACTGTGTTTTTAACATATGCAATTGTTCCTGCTCTCGTATTAGAGAGTCTAATTCGGTACATTGAATGAATGGAGAGATTGTGTGAATTTCAATAAAGTTAATCTTTTATATACTTATATACTTAATACTTCTCGTGAAATACTTCTTCCAGGGGGTGGTGTGTGTGGACCCCCTGGAAGAAGTATTTCACAAAACGCGCGTCGGGAGTAAATATTTGGCTGTCCTGGTGCACCGGGCCATGCCGTTGCATGTCAGCTATTAAGGATTTGTATGATCGTGAGACTTGTGGGTAGACGCAGTGCAGGGTGAGTTCCTTTCCCGGGAACGGGAGAAGCGAAACCGTGAGGTTTCTATGGGCTCTGGACCAGGGAAAGCTTTGTACCTTCTTAGTTAGAAGTCTCCATGTATTTTACATCTCTGGCTTATCTCCACCCTACCTGCTAATATGGCTTACTAATAGCTGAGTTTATACGTATGCACTTTTGCTACATTTGTTGATTGCATTGTTTTGCCCTTTTTTTCTATGATGCTACATTTGTGTCAATATGGATATCATTTTTGATACTGTCATCGTGGCTAATTTATAGTGCTTTTTATATAAAACCTTTTTGCTACAGTTGCCAAATATATTATATCATCTTTGTTTCTATTAACTGTACTAATATTTCTGGATTTTGTTCCCACTTGATAATGCTGATGATATAAATAATCCTACAAGCCACGTGTAATTGATATTTTTGTATTTGACCTGACTGCAATTATCTCTTATTATTCGTATGTTGTGTGTCTTGTTATATTTTATCTGAAAGAATTTGAATAAAAATTACCCTTTTAATGTGTACAATAGAATTACTACTAATTTATAATAGAATCGGTGTGCATCTAAGACAGGTTATTTCTCTGGGATTCTGTTTAGCTGGTTTCCCAATTTGCATATGTGCTATATAAAAACCTGTTAATAAATAAATAATAAATAAATATTGTCATACATATTATTACTATTGTCACAAATTGTCATATATTACTATTGTCACAAACACAAATACACATAACTATTGACACACACACAACTACTGACACACACACAAATACACAACTATTGTCACACACACATGCAACTATTGTCACACATACAAAAACACAACTATAGTCACACACACCCAAATACACATAACTATTGTCACTCACACACACAAAAGCACATAATTATTGTCACACACAAATGCACAACTGTGGAGACACGCACATACACACACAACTGTGTAGATACAAACACAACTGTGGAGACACACACACACACAACTGTGGAGAGACACACACACACAACTGTGGAGACACACACACTTATTTACTTATCCAGTGCAGCCATCTCAGTGTCCAGCCAGACGGTGCCTCACACTGCAGGGAGACTAAAGCTGGCCACACACTAGAGCGATTATTGTTCCGTTTTAGGAATTACCGTGGATTGGTTGAATTATTGCTGTAGTGTATAGTGCCGATAATTGACTGAAAAGGGCGATATTTAAAAAAAAATGGCTGCCGTCAGATAATCTGATCGGGTGGTTTGCAATAAAAATTATCGTTATCGTTAGCAAAATCGTGCAGTGTGTGGGCATTTCAGATAATCGTTAAAGTTTGCTAGCGATTTTTTCTTTATCCCCACCACTGTAGGATGTGGCTATGATGATGTACATATCGTCCTTCCTGTTTATGTCTCGTGACCCGTACTGGAAGATGGCGTCTTGTAATAGGTACAGTGCAATAGTACCTGCATGTCTGGAAAATAAACCTGACCATCTTGCTATGTGCAGCTGCGCACGAATGTTCGTCTGTCTTGCGTTACACAAAGTACATGTATAATTAATAAAAGACCCAAGATATATATGGTTTCCTATTAACAGCCAGCGTACAATGACTCAACATACTCAACACAGATGTAAAAAACAACATGAAATAAAGACACCGCCAAGAATCATCAAATGCTGCTGTCAATCAACCTCTGACACTGCCCCTTTTGTAAAACATGCGGCGATAATCGCATAGTGTGTGGTCATGAACGATTTCTTCAACACCGCCAAAAGCACAGAAAAATCGTTCATTTTTTTTTACACTTTTGAAATATCGGACGAATTATCGCATAGTCTATGGCACCGATA
>WWET01000518.1:653805-664114 GCA_011038615.1 Limnodynastes dumerilii
GTGCTGAGCAGTGCTATACATACATATACACATACATGGAGTGCTGAGCAGTGCTATACATACATATACACATACATGGAGTGCTGAGCAGTGCTATACATACATATACACATACATGGAGTGCTGAGCAGTGCTATACATACATATACACATACATGGAGTGCTGAGCAGTGCTATACATACATATACACATACATGGAGTGCTGAGCAGTGCTATACATACATATACACATACATGGAGTGCTGAGCAGTGCTATACATACATACACTCATACATGGAGTGCTGAGCGCTGTTTGAGCTGTCAGCCTCTGCCAGCCTGCTTACAGTAAAAGGAGAGCAGCTGCCACGCGTTTCCCTCTTCTCTAGGCCCCATAGCAGCCGCACTCCTTGCACCCTCTGCAGTTACACCACCTGCTTACACCGGCTCTAGCCCCCATAAGACTTACTTTTGTCTGTCTATGGGCCTGATCCAGACCTACGCTCATGAAACGCTCACGTGCGTAGCGAATTTACGCCAGCGTACCTCCGATGCTCTCCCTTCGGCACTCCCCTTGGTCGTACTTAGTTTTGCCTACTTTCGCCCAGCAAACTCTTCCCTAACTTTTCTGAGCGTAACCGCGGGCGTCCGTAAGCTCAATGCGTAGTTATGACGCTTAGCAGGCCCATACTGTACGATTTAAATGCCTCACCCCGCCCTCGGTGCATAATTACGGAGATCGGATGCCTGGCTCGCCCCCTCGAGCGTAAATACGAAGCTGTTACGATCAAGGCCCATGCGCTCAGTTTCTCAGACCGTAACATGAGAGTAACATCTGCCCCGCGCTTGCGCAGTAAGTACAAACGGCCGTTTTTTCCGCTTACGACCGCCGTAAAAACGCACTGGATGATAGGTAGGTAGGTCTGGATGATGTGAGGTGTATGGAAAGCTCTCTTTTCCTGCCTCTCTGCCGGGCTGCTGAGTGTTAATCACCGGGTGTCATTAAATTGTTGTATGGTTGTGTTGTGCTAACTCAGCACTTTCATCTAGCTCAGTACTTTACTAATTATGAAAAATTAGTCTTACAGTGATTGGAGCCTCACCCTCACACTGCTGTGTGCAGGGATAACGGAGATATTTATTTATGCTGAACTCCACTTCAATGATCTTTCATTTCAAATTTCATATTTTACTAATACGGTTTATTAAAATGAGACCAAACAATTAAGAAATTGATCCGGTCCATAAAAAGTGGAAGTAAAACTATAGCACAAACAAAGACAAATTGCAGGATATGTTTAAACGGATGAATGTACTAATGTAATTAAAGTGTAATATGTAATATGTACAGACACGTGCCATGTACTAGGCCAGCGGGAGTCGCCGCTGAGAAATCGCTATTTTAGAATAGACATAGCCAATAGCTCATTTTCGTTTGTCTCTATTTCTGAAATAGCGCAATTTAAAAATAAAATAAATAAATAAATAAAATGATGAATGGATAAGTATGCTGATCGGCAAACTTATCCATTCATTCTTCGGAAACATTAGGAGGTGAGTAACACTCTATGGGGAGTTTTAGGCAGCGAGGAAGATAGGGTTAGGGTTAGGCTGCGGGGAAGGGAGTCTTTGGGTCAGGCTGCGGGGAAGGGAGTCTTAGGGTTAGGCTGCAGGGAATGGAGTCTTTGGGTCAGGCTGCGGGGAAGGGAGTCTTAGGGTTAGGCTGCAGGGAATGGAGTCTTTGGGTCAGGCTGCGGGGAGGGTTAAGTTTCAGCTGCATTCTAAAAGGAACTATGAGTTAGTGCATGGATAGGTAACCTGTGGCAGCACAGAGCATGTGAAACTACAAGCCCCATGATGCTTTGTGAGGTTCCAGCAGGTCTATGCTGTTAGAGTAGGCTGGGAGTCACATGCAGTGTGTGCTCTAGGACGAGGACGAGTGACGAGCTTAGATAAAGTTTGAGTAGAGAAAAAGGAGAGACAGACAAGGAAGAAGACAGGTAGCATTAGGTGCCAACAAAATACATAAATGTTACTGAGGCTATAGGAGTTTATACATTCACCAAGAGTGAGTCGCAGTATGGAGAAAGTGGCGATCAGTGGTGTGTGACGAAGACAGAACTGCGCACAGAGGAAAAAGTAAGAACAGAGGGCTGGATCCAGACTTAAGTAAGTGCTTGAAATGAGTTACTCCTGGGTTAAACCATGGTGATTGCAGGGGAGTCATATTTAATCTGCTGCAAACTGTATTAGAGTTGAGAGATGATGTTTCCTATCCCAAGTCTAAATAACAGTGTGATAGTAACGCTGGTCAGTATCTGTGTGCAGTAAGCAATTCAAAGATATATCCCTGCATCCAAAGTATACAATTAACTTGGCTCCCCCTGAATTCAACATGGTTTACCCCAGGAGTAACTAAGTTCATGCACTTAACAAGGTCTGGATCCAGCCCCAAGTTCCACCTACAGTATATCTTAAACATATTTTCCTGCTTTTGGAAACCGTCTCAGGAAGTGTTTGGAAGAGGTAGAGCAAGCGAGGCAGGACATTCATTTTTATTGCCACAATTCTGCCCAGCCAGGAAATGTATAAGGATTGCCACCTGCACAGGTCAGCTTTCATAGCTTTTAGAAGTGTATTTTTTACATACATACTTAGTGTAAATGTTTAATGTATGCTTATTGGTGAATGTACTTTTTTTTTTAACACACACGCAGCGACACATGGTTAGAAGTCTAACCATGCTGCCACTGATATTATTACAAGGCTAAGCAATGCTGAGCCTTGTAGTTCTATCAGTACAACATGGCTAAGGCTTTCAACCATGCAGCACTTAGATTTTTAACACACAAAAACACATGTCAAGTCTATTGACATGTGTTTTTGATGGTCAGGGACGGAACATCACCTGCAAATCGCACCTCTCTGGCTGCAATTAGTTTTTTGGTGATTTCAAATCACACTAAAGGCGATTTGTGTGATAAATAACAATGTGATAGTAAAGCTGGTCAGTATCTGTGTAATAATATAATAATAATAATATAATAGTATTAGAGATGAGAGGTGATAAATAACAATGTGATAGTAAAGCTGGTCAGTATCTGTGTAATAATATAATAATAATAATATAATTGTATTAGAGATGAGATGTGATAAATAACAATGTGATAGTAAAGCTGGTCAGTGTCTGTGTGCAGTAAAGATATATCCCTGCATGCAAAGAATACAATTACCTTGACTTCCCCTGCAATCACCATGGTTTATCCCAGGAGTAACTCATTTCAATCACTTACTTAAGTCTGGGTCCAGTCCAGTGGGTGTAATTACCTTCCTGACTTTGGTAGACCACTTTGTCCTCCTTATGGTCTATGCACACCAGTTCCTCCTCTAGGCTGCCTGTAGACCTGCACATCGGCTCCGGAACAGCCGGGTTCCACTCTAAATAAACAAAGAACGCAGAAGATTCATGATATAGGAACACTTAGGGGCTGATCTATATTGTGAGAGTAAGGGCCAAACAGGTGCAAGTGTAGATAGACCTGAGCTAAACCCCCGGCAATGGAAGGCAGACCTACGGCCAGATTGACTAAGCTGCGGGTTTGGAAAATGGATTGGAGATGTTGCCCATAGCAACCAATCAGATTCTAGCATATTCTCTAGTATGTAATAGGAAAGTGAAAGCTAGAATCTGATTGGTTGCTATGGGCAACATCTCCACTTTTTTAATCCCACATTTTAGTAAATCTGGCCTCTAGAGTGTGAAAGTAGAATTAGTTCTAATTTACAGATTAAACATAAATCAGTGCAGTATGTACGGAATAAAAAAAACATGTCTTTGACACAATTGGTTACCATAGTAACTGACTGTTGGAAGCTCAGGAGCAGAACATTTTTTACTTAATGGAATGGGTCCTGTTGGAGAGTCTAGTAGGAAAGTGAACATTCTCATGAGTCTGGCCCTCTTTGCCTTTTTATTTATTTGTCTTCCTATATTGTCCCTGTTTTGTCGGTTGCAATCTACGGTTAGAAAGTCTGGCTTCTGAAAAAGGGATATTCGAAAGTTACTTTTCGAATGTCCCTTTTTCGGAAGCTTACACATTTAGAAAATTTTAAGAGTGAAATTTTAAAAAATTTTAAGAGTGAAATTTTAGAAATTTTTAAGAGTGTGCTGTTCAGTATACTCACTTATTCACTTTAAGAAACAACAGATCACTCCACCGCACCTCCGCCTCTGCTCACCATACCGAGGGGACAGGTGAGTAAAGTCTGCGGGGTTAGGGTCAGGCTGTAGGGGAGGGTTAGCATCAGGCTGCAGGGGAGGGTTAGGGTCAGGCTGCAGGGAAGGGAGGGTTAGGGCCAGGCTGTAGGGGAGGAAGTGTTAGGGTCAGGCTGTAGGGGAGGGAGGGTTAGGGTCAGGCTGTAGGGAAGGGAGGGTTAGGGTCAGGCTGTAGGGAAGGGGGGGTTAGGTTCAGGCTGCGGGGATGGGGGGGTCTTAGAGTTAGGCTATAGAGAATGGAGTATTAGGGTCAGGCTAGGGAGAAGGGAAAGTTAGGGTCAGGCTGCGGGGAAGGGAGGGTTAGGGTCAGGCTGCAGGAAAAGGAGTGTTAGGGTTAGGTTGCAGGGATGGGAGTCTTAGGGTTAGGCTTCAGGGAAGGGAGTCTTAGGGTTAGGCTGCAGAGAAGGGAGTCTTAGGAACAGCCGGCAGGAAAGGGAGTCTTAGGGTTAGGCTGCAGGGAAGGGAGTCTTAGGGTCAGGCTGCGGGAAAGGGAGTCTTAGGGTTAGGCTGCAGGTAAGGGAGTCTTAGGGTTAGGCTGCAGTGAAGGGAGTCTCAGGGTCTCCAACACGACCCCCTCCATTTGGTACATAATACTCTGCTCCTGCTCTTCCTTCCTAATCTCTGATTGCAGTCACCTTTGTAATACTAGTTATTTGAATAGAAAGGTGTGTAACACAGGTGACTGCAATCAGAGATTAGGAAGGAAGAGAAGGAGCAGAGTATTATGTACCGAATGGAGGGGGTCATGTTGGAGGGTCTGGAGTCTTAGGGCCTGATCCAGACCTACGCAAATACTACGCCCTTGTGCTTAGCATATTTATGCCAGTGTACCTACAAAGCACTCCCCTAGGCACACCCCTCGGTCGTCCGTGTTTATGCCATTTTACATATATATTAATTGCATAGCATGAAAGGCATTCACAGTCTTTGTAATAAGGTAAGGCTGAATTAGGTCCAACGTTTCAGTTTATTCACTTCAAACTTTCATCAGGGACATAACAAGCAACAGTGTAACAGTGCATCTATAAACAGACTCACCCGTTAGTGAAAAAGCCTGCCAAAGTGGAGATCAAAGCCATCCCCCAGCTGTGCGCCGGATACTGTTATCTCAGCGCCGCTGGACTGGCCGTTACCATGGTGATAAACATAAACAAAAAGATAAAGTGCTAAAAACACAGTGTCAAGATATAAAACCAGTGAGATAAAATCAATGCAGGGAAATAACATCACATTAGTTAAGAATGGTTACAATATGTACAAACTGTAAGATACACATGAAAGTAAACAAATGTAGCACATATAGTAATCTGATCATCTGCATAACACTTCAAAGAGAACAGTAGCTATACGAACATAAGTGCCAGCAGTGAAAACAAGGTTTATATCCACCTTGTTGATATATTATGGCATGCTTTTTATCAGATTGATTGGTATCTCATGTTTATGGCCAGTCCACTTGCCTCTTATTACATAGTGCCTTGCTTTCTAACACATTATGAGGACTTCCTCAACGCTCATGGTTTAGCGTGAGCGTTGCCATGACTCCCACAGGACGCAGTATATGCTTTTACCGCTTATACGCTCCGGTTCTAATGCACTGAGATGTCTGCTTTTACCATGCCTGCTCACTGTCCACATCAGTCATAGATGCATTCTGTGTGATTGCCTCTGCCTCCGTTTTTTAACCGTTACATATATATGCGATACATATACCGCTTCTAGCCGTTGCATATTTGTTGCGATGTCTCTGTGAATCCTGTCTGCAGTTCTGCCTTCCGTTTTCATTGCTGGCACTTGTAAAGCGGAGGGTTAATTAATTTAGCCCGAGCAAAGATAAACTCCCAGTGTGTGGGTGGGCCGAATGATGCCACTCACCTTGGTCGTAGTCCATTGGTCCAGGGGGAGTGGGAGGTGCTGGGGCCTCTCTGGAATAAAAACCAGCCTGGACCCTAGGACGTCCTCCTTTCTCCTTCTGGATTCTTCTCTGACAGTCTCCAGTGCCTGGAAACGGATAAGTTTTACAGTTGCATTACATTTTACATTCTCACATTCATTTCACTACAGTCACTCACACATACACTATACATTTATTTAATTCCTCCCCTCTTAGGCTCCTGTTTTCATCCCAGTAACCCCCCCCCCCCCCTCTCCTCTCCCGTCCGTGGTTAGTGAAATGGCCTATTAAGGGGCGGTTAACAATGTACGCACGTACTTAAGCACAAATATACGCACAGAGAGTTAAGGTTGCCCTATGGACGCGGAAGTCAGCTAAAAACCGTAGGAACGAGGGATTGTCGTAGCAGTTTCCCTGCCAGTTAGGTGTGTATTTTTGCGAATCTGTGCATACTTATTCCACTCTTAAGTGTGAATACGGTCCAGTATGACTACTGGTCCTCAAAGGAGACTGGATTCTCAGTTTTGATGTTTGCCTTGTTTTTGGCAAGTTCCGCTGCCATTACAGGAACAGCCTGTACGCGCGCGCACCCGCAGTTCAAGACGCCAGCGCCTCAGGTCTCTCATAGAGACTCAGTTGCGCATGAAAGCAGCATGCTTGCCGTTCAGGCTGCTGCTCCTCCGCCCCCTGCAACTAACAACGGTGCCTCTGTGGACTCAGACAGAGCCACAGAGGTGGTACATGATATAAGCCAGGCTGCTGCCCATACATCTAGGGATAGCAGCCTAGCACCTTTCCCTGCACAGTCCCCTGACTCTCCTATGGAGGTCAGAGAGCCGCTTGATATGGCAGGGGGGAGGAGCAGAAACCCCTATGTCCCTCTGCAGCATGAAGTTCATGCTGCAGACAGGCACCTTTATAATGTAAGCACCCAACACCACTACAGTCCTCATGAATTCCCCTACAGACACAACCTGCCCCATGATAACAGATCACAGGGGTACAATTCGCCACGCTATTATAGGGAGGTTTATATGGACCCCCCTCATTACCACAAAAGGCGACAAGACGAGCCACACGGGGTACAGGGACGGCGCTATGTTTCACTAAGTCGCAATGACTATAGTCACCGCCATCCGCACGCCACCTATGAACCCCAGTATGATCCCCTCCCCGAATGGCCCTACTGGCGCGACCCTTATCCGCCAATGGTTACCCATTTTGCCAGCCATGCCGGTCATGTTGTTGCCGCATCCCAGGACGCCACCTTGCGTCCCCTCACAACCCCCGCTTGAGGTCTGCCTCCTCATGGCGCCAGCCGGCCCCCCCTTTGCCCTGAGCAAATCGCCCCTGTAACCAACAGTGATGCGCCTCCATCTGGCAGTACCAGGGCTCACGTCTCCCCTTCTCCAGTTCTCCAGATTTCTTCCGAAGGCCAAGACAAGACTACTAGTTTGGGAAGGTCGGCTGGCCGCAGGAGATCGGGGAGTCGCAGGAGGACTGCCGTCAGCCCTGCGACTGAAGAATCCATGGGAGTCACAGAAGAGGACACGCAACCGGGTTCCAGTCAGCCGGCTCTCGTTCTTCAGATTTCTTCCGAGGGCCAAGGCAGGACTGATAATCCGGAAAGGTCGGCAAGTCGTAGAAGGAGGTCCGCCACATCCCCGTCTCAAGGGCCAGGTGCTGTCAATCCCACACTTGAAGAATCATCGGGAGTCGCCGAAGAGGTCGCACAACCGGGTCCGAGTCAGCCCGCTATCGGTGAGTCTGACCCCAACCAGGGGAACATTGATGACGATAACTTGTCAATTTCTACTTGCTCTATGGTCTCTTCCGTGTCCACAGATGCGTCAGGGCGCCCCACGCGTAAGTCAGGCAAAGCCATAGATAGGCACCTAAAAAAAAAAAATGACGACCAGGGGTCCCGCATGGCGTAAATACGACGAACAATTACGGCTCTATGCTGACGGCGTCCTGAACGGCGTGCTTAATGAAGAACTTTGGCTGGAAGTTACACATCGTTCGCAGGAACATGCGATTGACAACACATCCCAGAAGCGGTTTCCAAACAAGGGGCGCGGAGGCGCCAATAGGAAATGCTACGGTTTCAATTACACCGCATGCAACCACGGAGGGAAATGCACTTTTCGTCACGCTTGCCTGCGCTGTAACGGAAATCATCCCTTCAAATCCTGTCACAACACTGCAGCAAATCCCGGAACAAATAAACAACAGCCCGGAGCTAGCGCCAACCCCAATTATTCGCACTAAATTAGCCGAGTGGCTTGCGCGCTACCCTAGGCGAGATATGGCAGTTTTCCTAGGGCGCGGGTTTAACGAGGGGTTTCGCTTGCCGATAGTTGGGAGGGTGTCCACCGACTACCCTCGCAACTTGAAGTCTGCGAAAGCAGCCCCAGGTATACTGGAGGAGAAGGTGAGGAAGGAGAATGATTTAGGCAGAATGATAGGTCCATTTGCTTTGCCCCCAATCCCAGATCTCATTATCTCCCTGATCGGCATTGTCCCTAAGAAAGCCCTGGGCAAATTCAGACTGATCCAACATATGTCCTTCCCGGCGGGTGCGTCGGTTAACGACGCTACCCCGGAAAAAAGTTGCGCACGTGTGGTGTATCAGTCTTTTGATCCGGCCCTGTTAATGGTTAGAAACGCTGGCTTCGCCGCCCTTATGGCAAAGATAGATGTGGAGTCCGCATTTCGGCTCCTCCTCCTGCACCCTTCCTCTTTTAAATTTATGAGTTTCAGGATGCGCGCCTCCTTTTATATAGAGCAATGCTTACCCATGGGCTGCTCGGTGTCTTGTGCTTACTTCGAGGCATTTAGCAGCTTTCTACATTGGTGCATCATGGCGGGAACCGGACAGAATAGCGTGGCTCACTACCTGGATGATTTCCTGGTGGTGGGTTCCGCAGACTCAGAAAATTGTAAAAACCTTCTTTTTTCTGCCCAGGCCCCTTTTCTCCTCACTCGGGGTACCCATCGCGCATGATGAGACAGAGGGCCCGACAACCAGGCTCTCATATCTCGGCATCGAAATAGACTCAGTTGCGGGTCTTTGTCGCCTCCCATCTGATAAAGTTGATAATTTAAAAGTTTTAATCAAAATGGCTATGTCAGCTCCGCATTTAACACTCAATAAATAAATAAATACAGTCCCTAGCAGGGTCCTTCCGTTTTGCTTGCCGGGTTATTCCCTTCGGTAAGGTATTTTGCCGCAGGCTTGAATGCACGACAGCAGGGGTCACGGACCCCAAAGCTTGGATCCCTCTCTCCAAAGATCTGAAAGTGGATCTTGGAGTGTGGGATTCCTTTTTTGTCTCACTTTAACGGGGTTCGCATTTGGCCCTCCCCGGGAGTCTCCAATAGGGAGCTTCAGCTACATAAGGATGCTGCGGGGCGCAGGGTTCGGGGCCTATTTCCAGGGTTCCTGGTGGGCAGAGGGCTGGCCGGCTCTCTGCGTCAGAAACGGCTGGAACAAAAACCTAGTATTGTTAGAGCTTTTTCCCATAATAGTGGCTATTGAATTGTGGGCCAACCTTTTGCAAAATAGATGCGTAACTTTCTGGTGCGATAATATGGGCGTAGTGCAGGCCATCAGCCGACAGGGTGCGTCCTACCCTCCAGTGGTTCGTTTGCTGAGGCATCTCGTTTTGAGATGCCTTCGGTTTAACATCAACTTCCGGGCAGCGCATGTTCCCGGGGTTGACAATGGATTGGCGGACGCCCTCTCTAGGTTTGATTGGCCCAGGTTTCATCAGTTGGCCCCTGAAGCAAGCCTGCCTGATGGGCACCCCCTGCCCTATCTCTGTCTGGCAGGTGGTCGGTCACAATTAGAAGAGCTAGTCCCTCTACCGCACGGAGGTACCGATCCGCATGGGAGAGTTGGCTGTCTTTTCGTTTAAGCTATGGTAGGGATGCGCACAGTTTGCAACCCATATTGTATGATTTCATTCATGCTGAATTCAATAGCGGTAGGGCACGCTCTCATATTAAATCCTCATTAGCAGGCATATCCTTCTGGTCGAAGTTGCGCGGCGAACCCGATGTCACCAAGAGTTTCATAGTAACTAAAGCCCTTAAAGGGTGGGCTAGGGTTCGGCCTACTCCCCCCGACTGCAGACGCCCTCTGTCAGTCAGCTGCCT
>WWET01000519.1:0-14860 GCA_011038615.1 Limnodynastes dumerilii
ATTGTAAAATTATTGATTAATAAATCTTCACATATTAACATTAATACATTTAAAATACATATATATGAATTTTTTTTTTATTATTTTTTGATTATCATAGTATCATAGTTTAGCATATTGCAATAACAAATGTCACTTACCATGATAACAGTTCAGATGAGAACAATCCAACGAAAGTTTTGCAACAAAAAGACACCTCACTTTGCAAAAGACCACAAGCTACACAGCAGCAAACCATTCAAACATTTTACTACTTATAAAGGAAAGGAAGTAACATTTGTTAACTCAAATCAGGTGTATTGGATGTGAATTAATTAGCTTTTATTAAGAAATACATAAAATCAACAAAAAACACATGTGTGTACGCCGTAGGAAGGGATATTAGTATTCACGCCATGTGTACCATGAAAATAATGACATGCCGTCGTATGTTGTGTTGCGGGAACCTACTCTAGGCACGCTTGTTTTACTAACACATGTACGATTACATGATTGTACTGTTAGCGTGAGCGATCGTACATAAACACGCCCTCTGGACTCATTAGCATATGTGGTTACTCCCTCTGATACGACCTTTTAGTAATTGCAGCGTATGATCGCTTCAGCGTATGTCTCGATCGTAAAAAATACGATTTACGCATGCGCAGTGCGTTTTTTTATCCGTTTTTACGCTCCCGACCGCCGTACGATCGCTTGCGGGCGTAGGTCTGGATCAGGCCCATTGTGTGCCCAGCAATCATTATGACTCCGTTTATAGTGCCCATGTTTTTTATAGTGCCGCACTATAAACTGAGTCATAATGATTGGTGGGCACACGTTCATATTTAGTATAGGGCTTTCCAGAAGGGGAGGACTTTTGCGTCATCTTAACATGTATTGCAGTATGTGGAATTTACATTTCTGGTATAGCTTAGCTTTAAGTGAATAGCATTATAATAATGTATTCATTCAGTGAGTGCAAAGGATCAAATATCTGTATTGAACATGCGTTCGGGATATAACGATAATAGCTACTATGCATGCGTGGTAACTATTTTACGTAATCTACGTATCATTTTGTTACCTAGATTGTGTATTTGTGGTCTTTAAGACCGCATATATGCAATCTACGTAACTAAACAATACATAGATTATGTGAATTAGTTAGCATGCATGCGTAGTAGCTATTATCGTTATATCCCAGACTCATGTGCAATACATCCGGGGTTGTGACTCCAGCCCTAAATATTTGGGGTGCAGCAAAATACTTAATAGCCTTTTATTTGTGCAAAAGTTATGGCTTGCGTTAATATCACTTTGGCTATACTTACATGTTGGATTAGCCTTGCCACCAATATGGGTATCAATAATTGGTAATCCTGTCCACTTTATGTTGGACCCGCCTACAGTTGATTTGATCCCGCCCCCCAGGCCACTTTAAGGTTTTTTTTCCAGGGCCACTTTCATTTCCCAATCCGCCCCTGACTAGTACCATAAATATATGTACTCATCAATATTTCTCTTCTGTTCCCTGATTCAAAAATGGCTCTCAGGTGAAATTATAAGGGAGCTCCCTTCATGAACTGCTTCTCTTGGATCTCTCAGATCGCAGGTTGCTCTTTCTCCTATTTTTGTTTTCTCAAATTCGGGCTGGCACAAGGAACTACTCTCTGGTTGATTTCCTTCTTCCTTCTTTTACAATTACAACCTCATCAGACAGCCATATGTCTCTATCACTGTCATTTTCTTTAACTGTTTTTTTTACCTCACCACCGGCTGCAACTGTCAACTGTCTCCTCCCTCTTTTTGTCCAGCGCCTTCCCAAGTTCACTTCTTCTTTTCTGCCACCAGGGATTCTGGGACATGTAGTTTCAGCTAGAGCCGATTTCAATGCCAGTGTTTAACCTCCGTTCAAAGGAGGAGGTTATATCAAAATTCCAAGACTATTTTTTTTTGTTTTGAGCACTATTAAAGTGCAAAGTTAATATTGCAGAAAAAAGAGCATATTCTTGACATGTGTACATTGGTTAAGTGATCAGGAGATTTAGCTTATTATTGTCTCTTTTGTCTTTGATTGCGTGTTGTACAGAACATAGTGCAGAAGCAGAATATCCATTTATGCTTTACAAAGGCATATTTAATTCCATCTCCTTTATCTCTCCAAGGAGTATTATTTTAAATCCATCATACTTCTGAAACCACCTTCGTGAAGCTGCCGTGTTTAGATCACTTAGAAGATATTCTGAAGCTGCTAGGTAGGGTTGAGATGTTATTCCCCTGTATTATACTTTTAATAATCACTTTAAGTAAGTTATACAAAGTACTGCAAGAATAATTTCCTTATCACTTAAGTCAGATAGTGATTAATAAAAATAATCTCTTCTACAAGGTTTGAAGGCTAACATAATTTATTTAAGGTAGAAATAGATTTTGGAGCATCTTTATATAGAAGGCGTTTAACAATTGCATGAAATGGTACTGTATGTCACTTTCCTCTTAGGCTTAATATTGGATTATATTTTCAAGTAAAAATTAAGGGGTGCTCAGTGATTAAATATAGCCCATACTTATTATTTATCCTAACAACTGAAGTAAATCCTTGTTTACCTACTCAGCCTATGGATTTTGTTGATCTTCCTGCATTAGGAGATGGAATCCTATAAATCTCTAGATTTCATAGAACTGCAACATTAATTCTGAAAATATATTTTGATTTTATTCCATCAGATACCATCAGTGATAAAATCAATTAAAATGAAACAACATTTTTTTTTAAGTTTGTCATAACAAAAACAGAATTTTCAGTTATTGTAATATATGACCTGATCCAGACCTGCTTGCATTTTATTACAGTGCCTCCGTGATTGCCTTTTCCAGTGGCGGGACGAGAAGCGGAAAGGTCCTGTGTGGAAAAAACGCTATGTACTCTGATAACACTATCTGATAGTACTATATAAAACCTGTTAATAAATAAATAAACAATAAATAAATATAGGGAAATATGTAGATAGTACACTGAGAATGTGCTAAGTACTCTGTCCACTATCCAGAAGTTTTAAGGAATGACGTAAGGTGTGCTGCATTACTGGAAGAAGCAAAGAGTTGGGGAGCAGGGTGGATCAGCGCTGGGCTATACAGGCTATTTGAAGCAACTGCTCTGCTGCCTGTCTTATATAGTATGACAGGCAGTTACTAGCAGTAGTGGTCTCCTCTCATCCATACATAATGCTGGATCCAGAGGTTTGAGTGCAGCAGCATCCTAAGTTTAGATCACATATTTGTATAAATGTAAAGGGCTCATGTTTCTGCAGTGACAGTCCAACCATTTGCTATGAAGCACAGCAATAGTTTGTATTGGTAAAACATGATGGGGCTGAGCCAGTTTTTAACAAAAAGAACAAAACAGATGGATATGCATACACTACCTGGGCCAAACCATGGGCCGGATCCAGAACTACGTCCGTCTTCCATAGACGGACGTAGTTCAATAAACAGTATCTACTGCGCATGCGTAGTAGCTATTGAACGTAATCTGCTTATCGTTTCGATACGTAGATTGCGTATATGCGGTCTAAAAGAATATCGAAATATCGAAACGATACGCAGATTACGTACAATAGCTAATACGCATTCGCAGTAGCTACTGTTTATTGAATTACGTCCGTCTATGGAAGACGGACGTAGTTCTGGATCCGGCCCATGTTTATTTGTCTATCACATGCAAATACTGCAAATGTCGCATCTTTCATTCTAAACGGTTTAAAATGTAATTCAAATTTGGAGTCAGAACTTCCCTCTCAACAAATCCAGTGAAACAGAAACATGGGGCCAGATCCAGAACTACGTCCGTCTTCCATAGACGGACGTAGTTCAATAAACAGTATCTACTGCGCATGCGTAGTAGCTATTGAACGTAATCTGCGTATCGTTTCGATACGTAGATTGCGTATATGCGGTCTAAAAGAATATCAAAATATCGAAACGATACGCAGATTACGTACAATAGCTAATACACATGCGCAGTAGCTACTATTTATTGAACTACGTCCGTCTATGGAAGACGGACGTAGTTCTGGATCTGGCCCCATGTTTCTGTTTCACTGGATTTGTTGAGGGGGAAGTTCTGACTCCAAATTTGAATTACATTTTAAACCGTTTAGAATGAAAGATGCGACATTTGCAGTATTTGCATGTGATAGACAAATAAACAACTGTATTTTCCATGTATGCATGAACTCAGAAAAAAATTTACCAAAACCCCTCCCCCTGTGGAGGGCCGGATTGAGTGCCATGTGGACGGATGAAAATTATCAAGGTCCTACACTATATAGTATGCTTTGGAGGAGAATGTCAGTCCCTGACATTCATCCATATGCACTGCAGTGGGAGGCCTGGAGTGTGTGGGGGCCTATTTTCATATGGAGGTCTGGGGCTACAACCCCATTAGCCCCATTGTTAATCTGGCCCTGCCCCCTGAGTGATGAAACGAGGGAACTAACGAAATGACAGTTACCCTATACCTCATTTCACACAAGGAAATGGTACTTATTATCCCTGGTTTATTGTGCAGAATTAAATGGGTATTTTGTAGGTATTCAATATTTGTTGTGATTGTCCATATAATCCAGTGTGAGTCAGATTGTCTCAGTGTCTAGCAACAAGATACACTTGAAAGCAGCTGCATCTGCATCTATCCCCCCTCCTCTCTCTACAGGAAATTCTGGACAGCTGGGAGTCAAATCTGGCACAAAAGCTTGTAAGGGGTTAATACGGGGAGTTACTGGCCCCTACCTGATATCTGGCAGAGGCAAGAGTTTATCCACTTCAAACATTCTACCCAGGGTTGCCGACTTGTGCCAGGATCTCCCGGAAGGAAGCTAGAGATGCATGCAGGGGGCAGGGTTTAATGATGCAATTTATGCAAATAAAATCATTAAACCCCACCCCTTGACTAATACTTACCCGGTTTTATCTGTAATAGGGATTGGGGTGGGGCTTGATGGCGCAAATTGTGTCATCAAGTCCCTCCCTAGTATACCAGTGTTGCTAGGCAGGGGGTCACTTGCGGGAGATTTGCAGGCTCTCCAGGGAATTTTGGGAGTCTCCCGGACATTCCGGGAGAGTCGGCAACCCTGATTCTACCCTAGGTCCAAGTCAGACTGTTGCAGTCCAAAACATGGAGGGGAGAAAGTGTAAAGAGTCTGGATTCACTCGGATATCTGTCACCGATTGAAGGAGCACCCAATGGCTGCAACCCCCACCCTTGTAAAACGCTGGGAGGGGCGGCCTGCCCAAAGAAATTTGGGGACTGAGCAAAAAGACCCTGCATAAGTGGAGCTAGGTGATTCTGGACTCGACTAGTGTTGAAGTTGGGACCTCTGCCAGTGCTGAGAGATCTGCTAGTACCACAAGGACCTTCCACAGACTTCCCTCCATCAGGTTTTGTAGTATTTAGTGTGCCTGCCAAAAGCATCATACTTGAGGAGAGCATTTGCTGACACCCAAGACATTTACCCAGACAGGTGTCTGCTGCTGGAGTGTGGCCACTGGATCAGTGTGTAATTTAGGGTCCCATGATCCCCCAAGACTCTGCAGCATTATCTGATGAGACTCCCAGGGGAACCTTACAAGGACTGGTACAGTCACTGGCTGCTTGTTTATTGTGTGATTTATAGTTTACTGTTTTTATTGCATAATTATAATTTGTATTGTTTTGTGCAATAAACATATTATTTACCTTTCTCTCCTCCTTACCCGTGTGAATGCTGAACCTAAGGGCCAGGGGAATCTAGTGAACTCTGGTTGTAACACTTGTATGCTGACACCCTGCTAGTTCAATCTGGTTTTGCCAGGGTATATATTTCCAGTCATTCTACTCTTAGGGCTAGATTTACTAAGCTTTAAATTTCTTGGGGAGATAGGGAGATATTGCCCATAGAAACCAATCAGATTCTAGCTTACATTCTCTAGCATGTAATAGGAAAGTGAGAGCTAAACCTTTTATTGGTTGCTATAAGCAACATCTCCACTTTTCCAAACCCGCAGTTGGCCCTTAGACTCTGGATCAACCCAACATACCATATAAAAGCACATGAAAAATACTGTTAATTTTGCAGAGTAAAAAAAATAGATGACCTAAAGTTTTTACAGGCAGGAAATTACTCCATAATAAAATATGTATAAGATTAACATTATTAATATGCATGAATTTTTAACGTGTGAACAATTTCTTATGCTATTTCTCACTTTCAATAACATTCTTATAAACAACACCAACATAACTGAACCCAAGTGATAAGGACAAATAAGTTTAGGTATTTTCCGAAAACAAAGTGAAGTCTAATTTTATTTATTTATATTACTTAGACACATTTCATATACTGTATTACCCTTTAGGAGAAGAAAGATTAGTTCCATATTCCCTATAACCAAAACAGCTCTCTAATATGTCTAAGGAGAAAAACATTTTGGTATGGTGGGCAGCAGGTGTCATACCAAATCCTTCAGAAGCTTTGGTAAACTGGTCCTACAAATGGCATAAATAATTGAATGCAGGGGCTCATTGGCCATCGGACTTACAGGGAATTTTCCCGGTAGGCCGGTGGCCTCTGGAGCTCATATTTTATTTGAAGAAGACTAGGATGTTGACTGTCATGGGTGGTGGTTGCTAAAATGATGTCTGTATAGAACAGAAATTATTAGAATGTTGTATGTATTAGGCTGCAGTCACTAGGATGCTCTTTGTTTCAGGTGGTGGTCACTACGCTACTGTATGTGTTGGATATTGGTTACTAGGATGCTGCATATATTGGATATTGGTTACTAGTATGCTGTATGTATTGGGTAGTGGTAACTAGGATTCTGTATGTTTTGGGTGGTGGTCACTTGGGTGACAGTAACTACCTGCATTGCATAGAAGTCCCTATAAATCTCTTTATTGGATTACGAAATATTAGTCAGTAGATGTCTTTGCTTGTAACTCTATTACATGACACACTTAATTGGCAATACATAACCCATACCATTCTTATATATTTCTTTATTCTGTACTAATCCAGTTTACATATTTTTTTTGACTCCGCCAATAGTAATCTCGCTCACATTTGGCCTCTTGCTGATTTTTTCCAGGGCCACTTTAAGTTCCCAATCCGCCCCTGATTGAATGATTATTCTGTGTTAGCTTTAGTGTTTACTTCTACTTCTATTCAGCTCCATGTTTCTATACATTCAAATATCCAAATAATTTATTGTGGCGGATGCATTTTCCCATCTACAGTACATACGAATGAAAAGGGAGATATATATGGGGATTTACCTGCAGCATTGCAAGTACAGTAGTTGAAGATAATCAAATCTACTACCTAGAAATGATAGATGTAGAATGATGTGGCTGGGTTGTGCTAGAAATGTTCCCCCCTCTATCGGTTCTGGAACATAGTTATTTACAAACCAAACAAGTATAATATACATTTGTTTCTATTGTTTAGTTTCATTATTTATTTATTTATTTATTTTGGGGAGATTTTTTGTTTTCTTTTGGGGGGGGGGCATATGGTTGGTTGGTTATTTTCAGCAGAACATTTCTATTTTCCTTATCACACTTTCTAAAATATAATGTGTACAATTAACCATGATGAGGTTATTCTAATCTAAATTATTTTAGAATAGTTTCCAATAAACTAAACTTACATTATTATTTTGCTTTGTTTTCATAACTTTGCATAAAGTCTTTGCATCACAAGTCTAGATTTCTATATACATGCTGTGGTCACAATCCAAACAAGTTGTGAATGCAGTTTGTCATATTTTATAGTATTAGAATATATTTGGACCTTTGAAATATTATAAAGTATTTAAAGCTCTGCTAACCTCTGCACTGCATTTATAATATGTTTGCTCTACACAGAAACACTGCACTGTTTAGGGACCACAAAAAGTTAACTAGTAAGGAAATCATAATTGAGTAGAAACCAAGAACGGCTGCAGACCAGCTGCCACATCTGCTGCCACTTAAACAGAATGGATTCAGACCATTATATCAGCATTATCAGCACAACTGTCCCAGGATGATATGTAACTGTGTGGGGACATTGCAGCACAGAAATAGCTTCAGAAACTACTTCATTCATCCTATTCGAAATGGTTTCAATATGTTCATATTAGCTATTCTGGGCATACTTTACATGGGAAATGGTGTTCAGAGTATTAATGCTGCATTCAGTTCTACCTTCCTCAAGCATTCTCTCAATACATAAAACTGTTGTTAAACATCCCATTAAATCACTGACTGTAGGGCATACATTTAAGCCATTTCCATTTTCAAAGAGTAGAGAGCAAAATGATTAAATGTAAAAGAAATATGATGAAAACCCTAAAACATTATTCTCAAAAATATGAAATACAATATGTAAAGACCATTTCAATTAGATGAGTAAAATCGTATAGCAGTTGTTCTGGGTCTCTTTATACTCACAGTTCTTAATACTTCTTTTCCCAAAGCTGCTTTTGCATTATCTAAAACAGTTTTTAAATGTTTCCTGGATTTTAATCTCACAGTTTTAGAAGCCCTATCCCAGGCAGTTTTAACAGGATTGATAGGACACAGCCATTGTATTGTTATTATGAATGCTTATTTATATAGCGCCGTAAATTGTCTGCAGTGCTTTACAGAGAACATTAGACATTCACATCAGTCCCTGCCCCTATTGGAGCTACATACTAAGCTCCCTAACATATGCATACATACACGCTAGGGTTAATTTTTTTTTTTAGTCAACAGCCAATTAACCTACCGGTATGCTTTTGGTATGTTAGAGGAAACTGGAGCACCCGGAGGAAACCCACACAGATACGGGAAGAACATACAAACTTCACACAGATAAGGCCTAGTCTGGGAAGCGAACTCATGAGCTCAGCGCTGGGAGACACATGCTACTCACTGAGCCACCATACTGCTGGTAAACTTTGTGGGTAACGTGTCATAGAAATGCCTTTCAACATCCTTAATAATTAATATCTGCATTTTAAAATGAACTGTTTAATGGTAATCTTCATAAACACTGAGGGTGTCACAAACTGTGGCACTTACCACTTTAGAGGTTGTCTTTCTACTGCCCTTTCCATTCATGCCCGTGTCTCTCATCCGCAGAGGTGCCACTCTAACTGCTTGGTGGCATCCTGCCCAGGTTAGTCTTATCCCAGGAGGAGTATTCTGGCACCAGCCAGCGGCATATTGTGATACATGGGTGCCACCATCATTGTGTATTCACATAACCTGAACAAGCCTACCAGATTCCCTTTCCAGCAGACAGCTATCACCAATCCCTGGCTGAGGTTTGCTAATTAAATCCCAAGCGCTGTTCAAACAGTGCCAGAACAACTTGGTCTTCTAGTTCCCTGGCTCCCGAGTATCTTCATTGTTTCTTCCGAGTGAGAGTATTACTTTCAGCTACTCCATGGATCACTACTACAGCTCCGATCTCAGCAATACCACCAGCTGCTCCGTGGATCACTGCTGCAGCTTTGATCCCAGCATTATTGTCAGCTGCCCGAGCTTAGCATTACCATCAGCTGTCTGTGGATCAGTCCAGTCCTGGTTCTAAGTCAAGTCCAGTCCTGGTTCTAAGTCAAGTCTAGTCTAGTCCAGTCCTTGTTCCAAGTCAGGTCAAGTCCAGTTCTGGTTCTAAGTCAAGTCCAGTCCAGTTCTGGTTTTAAATCTAGTCCAGTTCTGGTTGCAAGTCAAGTCAGTCCTGGTTTCAAGTCAAGTGTAGTTCTGGTTCTAAGTCAAGTTCAATCCAGTCCTGGGGCCAGATTTACTAAGGGGTGCTTTAAATCGCCTCTGCAAATTGCCTAACATCGTCTGTGTTGAGGGGCGACTTTGAGAATTAAATCTCAGCATTTACTAAAAGGCGATTTTGCATGTCGATTTTGAAACTCTGGTGTTGTGTTTACCGGCGATTTAAATCTCCGGAGATGACAGCCTCCATCTCCAGCGATTTAAATCACCAGGGGATGGAGGCGATTTTTTTCACTGTAATGTTAAGTATAGGGATTTTTTTTTCTGCTCAAAATCGCTGGAGTTTGACTTGAACTTGCAAGACTTCACACACAGGACACTATTTAAATGCTATTTGTATTAATGTAATGTTATCTATGGGAAAATGCTTGTTTCACTGTAAATAGCCAGAGTTTGCTTTAAAGCAAACTGATAGTTGTCATAGGAATCTGTAAATAAAAATGTTGTGTACGATAGATAAAAAAATATATATAAATCTACTATTATATAGTTGCAGATCTTTATTAGCAAGACTTGAAATTATGGCAGAATGCACAGTTTTCTGTGATATCACACATGCATAGACCATATTCCCTTTTCCTGTAACTGCTGGACCCCTGTCTCATCTGTTCTTATTTTCACAATATTAATGTGTTTCTTTCTCACTATTATCTCTTTACCCTCTTTATATATTCACACTGCATGCTCCCTCCTTCTCTTACATATACAATATACTGGACACAATATTGGCTGCTTCCAAGTAGTATCAAATCTGTTTTTCCTCTTTTCTCATTTTTTTTCTTCAATGTTATTTCTCTTTTACACATCCCTCTTTATTACTCCTTCTCACTCTCTTGCTCGCTGTGTGGGTGCCTATCTGTTGGAGCAAGACAGCTTGGGATCTTTTGGGATCTGGGTGCCTGTCTCTGGCGCCGCAAGGGACACAACTTTGCTGGTGACACCGTACAGGGGGCAGCATCGGAGACAAGAAGAGCAAGGAAAGTGACAGGGACACCAGTTGCTAAGCGGATAAGCAGATCCCTAATGCCACAGAGATGATACATAAACACTGCTAAACTGTTTGAATGGTTGCATATAGAATTTTGTGGTGTGTGTTTGTATATGGGTGCATTAAATAAACAATTGATGTATATTAGTGGGGGGTTTTTCCTGTATTTTGCATATGTGTTTTCTTTATCCAAGTTAAATGTGATCATTACAGCAGTGGTGTCTGTATGTGTGAATGTGGATGCTCATGTGATGAGTCCTAATGCTTATGCAAGGTGTAACATATGAATGTATGGGCTTGTGTGATCTCTGGGTGTGTTTTTATATTGGTTTATTTATCTGGGATACTGTATCTGTAACTCAATAGCTGCTCTAGATGTGTTATTCAATGCATCTACCTGACTATGGAATCTTTGTATGAATATCTCTGTTTATGCCAGTGTATGCATATCCATGTCTATGTAGGCATATGTGCAGTCTTATACATACTGTAATACACCTACTGTAACTGTGCCCATCATGGTTATAGTTCTCTTTCCTTGCTGTTGCCCTTATTAAAGCTAAACTTCCCATTAAATATCCACTATCCATATGCAGCACACAAAAAGCCATAGCTTCTGTCTGAGTCTAAACAAGCAGCTGAAATACATTTACACCTTACTTGTATACCCTGACACATGATTACATGACCATTTGCCAGCGATTTTAGCAAAGTCTCCACTGACCCCCCTGAGATTTATCTCTGGAGACTTAGGAAGTAGTGACTCCATATATGTGTTTTAAACCATTTTCTGCAATCTACCAATCCTCTCACCCTTTTGGCTAAGAGCTAGTCTAGTATATGTTTTCTTGTGGTTAATAGTTCATGGATGGCTTAAAGCTGTGTATAGTGGCTGCCCTGCAAAAATGTAACAAGGTGGAAAAATAGACAAAGGACAATATAAAAATAGATTGTAGGAGTTGCTCCAAGTAAACGCTGTTTTCATTGTAAGAAAATGGGGAAAACTGACAGTAATATTGATGTAATGTCTCAGGCATATCAGAGAGCTTCTTACAACAAAGCAGACTGATCCATACAACAATTCATCTGCATTTCCTTCTCTCCAAAATGCTCATACTGCAAATCAGCCATATGGCAACTTCACCAGTCAATTTCAGGCACAGATGTAACCAAATTCTGGAGCCATTATGCCATACAGTTAAAATGTTAGTAATTATAAAAAATAGACAATATAGATAAAGATTACACCAAGATGTTTTCAATGTTCGAAAATAAAAATAAAGAGCTAACTTGATACGCTATCTTGTGGATTTATAAGATAATCAGATCGGCACAGGGTAAAAAAATAAAATAAAAAGGCTTCAGGTTGAATGAATAGATATTAATAAGACATAAATGCAATCAGTATTATGTCCAGTAAGCTGTGTGTGTTCCTTCTTTTCCCTCTAAAACCAATCCACGAGGTAGCTGAGAGGTCTCCCCGGCACCAATGCCAGGAGTGAAAGGAGAGAGACAAGATAACAAGATAAAACACAGATTTTTATACACCAACCTGTAAAAATAATAATAACCACAATAAAATCAAGAAGCAGAGGAAATGCGATCTCCGTGCTTAATACTATGAGTCTCTCAGAGCTCCTAGGTTGCTGCAATCTCAGGTATGCTTGATCTTGATTCCGTGCAGTAGTAGATGAGAACGCAGCACAGGTGGTCGGTATGGAGAAAGTTCCCTTTGGTCAAGAGACAGTTTTCAGGTTCCCTGCTCTCCTACTTTACGACCTCTGAATCAGGAAATCCATAAGGTAGCCTACACAGCGGAGGCAACCATACAGACACCTTACTTATTTGTGAATCTGGCCCTTGAATGTACACAGTACCACAACACAAACACATACAATAACATGCAGTATGCCCCAACTTATTTTTTTGTATTGCAGACAGCACAGTTGCTATTTTATTTCTGGGCAACTCCTTCAAAATGTGCAGTGTGCACTCTGCAGTTTCCCTATTTTATATGATGAAAGAAATAAATCAATAAATATATAAATATATAAAAAAGAGCCCTAATAAAGGCTGTTGGTTTCCATTTTTGTACCAGAGTAGATGAATGATACTACCCCAAAAAAGTGGATAGTAGTAGCAGTATCACAAGCTCAGTCTGACTCTACTCTTCAAAGCACATGAGAACAGGACTCCTCAACTCCCCAATCACAAGAGATCTGCTTCTGTAGCATCCAAAGCCGTGAGATCCGAAATTTCCAGGAAAATAGCATTTTGTAGCGTTTTCAAATGTGAATTTTCCTGGAAGAACTGTAGCATGCCTCCATCCGACCTGGATCCCCCAAATTCGGATCTGTATGATTTAAACAGATACAAACAGCTCATCTCTAATTAGAACATCTCTTAACGCCTTTTAATAAAGAAACAAACACTCCATCCAATCTATAGCCAGCAAAGAATTCCCTGTGATAGTGCTTTCTCAAAGAAAGTATTATTAGTCTGATATAGTATCAAAGGAATTATAGAGCTTGAGTGGTGTAAAAAGTTCTTATCTTATTTAATTAATGCATCAAAGTTTAAGGCTGCGTTGCTTACAATGACTGGCAGTGATGTAAATACTGAGCATAAACCACTACTGCAGATGGATCCAAAGAGCTGGTTCTACTTACAAGGTGGAGCACCAAAGACATACCAATCATTACCCTGATCATAAAATGAATAATAATTCTGTACATCATGAAGGTATAATGGGCCTGATCCAGACATATGATCGTTTTACCTACATAAGTGTATCTAAGTTACACACTCCTAAATATCATGCACTCCCCCTGGCAGTACCCTCGCACGTACGTAACTTAGCTGACTTATGTGTTCAGAACCCTGCCTTAACTTTTCTTGCTTATCTATAGTCGTACGTAATGCCTTGTCATACCACATCGCATATATTCGGCTTGTGTAGGGATATCATGCCCTATCGTACAGAGTTACATACAAGTTACGTACGATCAGCGTTTCGATGAGTAACATCTGCCACACGTATGTGCAGTGCGTTCCCAGAGCCAGACTTACACATAGTGCATGTGTGTATTGGCTTTCGTTATTAAGTCTGGATCAGCCACAATGTTTATTTTCCAGCACACGTAACAATTTTCAATATTTAATATTAGTAATTTAGCCAAGTGAATCTGCTTGGCTGGATGCTTTTATAATACACTATGTATTCGTCAGTAGTTACATTTAGTAAAATAAACAATAGAATATTACAGGATATGTCTCTGTTTTAATGTGATTTGATTTTAAATAATATTTGTTCAAACACATTTTTAGATAGCACAATGCCGCTGAAATCGTATTTAAGATGTAAAGCAATAATAAACTCCCTAGTAATAATTGAGGTGATTTTTTTTCTTTATCGTTTTTATTTTTATAGTCTGTGCAAATACATGGGAACAGTTATTAAAGTGAGAAGCAAATGCATTCAATTACCTTCCATGCTGCTGTAGGAGTGGAGCAGTACTGAATCATATGAACACCAGGAGCCCAGGCTCTCTCAGAATGCACCTGTTCAGGCTAGCCTACCCCTCCTCCACTTAACATCCTCACTGCATCCTACATCCATTATTTCTTCTCCTGCCTTACCCCCCTCTCCACCGCTCACACCAGCAGTCAATTTCTTTCCCCCTCATTATGTCTTCTGTAAGTTCATCCGTCCCACTAACCAGTGTGTAAGTTCATGTTAGCAGAGTGATCCTAGTGTTGTCCCCTCCACCTCCACTTGCCCCTCACTCTGTAACTTCTTGTCCACCTCTGCTACCTTTTACCCCATCCCCACGTGGTTTTTCCCTCTCAACCTCCCACTGCACTCTATCCCCTCCTCCCCTATCTATGCAAGCCTGATCTATTAAATTTGATACCTCATATTCTGCCTTGCCGTCTGTGCACGCTTTTTATACTGTATTTTTTTTGTGATATTTTTATATTTATACTGTATTTTTTTTTATGTATTATGCTATATTATGTACTATGTATTTTGTAATGTACTATGCTGTCCATTCCTGCCCTGTATGTCTGTACTGTATTTTGATGTAATCTTTACA
>WWET01000519.1:31505-43499 GCA_011038615.1 Limnodynastes dumerilii
TTTTTTCTTTTTTCAATCTGGGGGGGTTTCTGGGCAACCAGAACCCCCCCCCCCTGGGTGCACCACTGCACTTAAGAAAGCCTTATGGCACTCCTTATGGGAAGGACCAAAAAGTTATGTTATGCGCTTCTGTGAATCAGGCCTTTTTAATCTGAAGCACAATCATTCTTCTAGCCTTTTAAATAGGTTTAAATCTTGGACAAGGTCATTGAGCTCTTCTTGGGTATCTAAACGTGGTTCAGGAAAAGAACAGGGAGCATCAAAAGTTGGGTCAAGCCTTACATGATCGTTACCATGTTCTACAGGCTCTGTTTCTTGTTCTTAAAGTTTGAACTTTTCTGGAGGCTTTGGTACAGGTATTTCTTCACTATGAAACACAGGCCTTATGTCACACAATAAATGAATGCATGTCATAGAGTACTTTGACCTAGGAGTGATGCCTAAACCATTTGTCAGACAAAAGTAGCAGTCTGTACAGTGGTCTTTCTGTTTCCTCCAAATCATTGAAACAGTGAAATATAATATAATATGCCAAGGACACTTTGACTAACCTGTGAGGAGTCTGACATAAGTGATACAGCAAACATGAGGGACTTTATCAGTCACTCATGGTCACTGACCTTGCTTCCAAAGTAAAGATCATGGGACTCTTTCATGAATGGAGTAAAATGACCTTACTGGCATTTAAATGTTACACCACCACAGAGGTAGCAAAAGAGTTTGTACAGTTAATACAAATTCTAGGAATAGAGCCAGTTGGCAGTGAAACACAACACAGCATTCATGGTTCCCTCACAAGATAAAAGTAACGGTATGTACAACAACTTGTGGACCAATTTGCATGCAGGGTGTAAAAACCCATGGTTTAACCCACTTGCAGAGCATGAAAACCTGGTGTCCAACACACATGTAGGGCATGAAATTCTGTGGACCAACCATTGCACTTGTCAGACTCACTTGACACAGCTGCATGGAGTGGCCAATAAAAGCCTCCCTAAATGCTCTATAAATGGGTTAAATACAGGTGATAGAAATAATCTATGACCATACTTGAAATTAGCTTACAAAATACATATATACTAACACATGTGGTGCCCTGTGACAAAGGGCCAGATTTACTAAGGGGCAAGATAACTCGTCCCTAAAAATCACGGCACATTTATTTAAATAAAGCAGTATTTATATGAAAGGATCAGGGCACATATATTATTTACATGAAATGATCGGGGCACATATATTATTTACATGAAAGGATCAGGGCACATATATTATTTATATGAAAGGATCGGGGCACATATATTATTCTTTAAATTGGATCGGAACACATATAGTAATCTTATATTATGATTGGGTCCAGGTTGATTTCTATGAAACTGACACTCACACCCACCTCTATTTTCTCTGTGTTTAAGGCGAGTTGACAGTTTTTACAAATCGCTGTATAGTAAATACAGTGATTTGTATGCTCTGCTTTTTTAAACTCGCCATAGCGATTTATTCTACGGCGAATTTAAAATACACTAAACTCTGGCGATTTTTGGCTGAATTTACTTTACTTAAAATCTCCGGTGAGTTCTATTAAATTGAGTTTAGTAAATCTGGCCCAAAATCTTATTCTACCTGTGTAATTACTCCTAACCAATAAATCCAGAAAATTTTTAACTTGGGGTGTAAGCAAGTGTTATTTTTTAGACTTAATCAAAGCATTAGATTGTACAAAACCAATATGAACAGTAATAAATGTAAAAGTCATAGTATTAATTAGGAAAACAAAAAGCCAACCCAACATTTAACGCTACTAACACATAATCAAAACATACATTCAAGTAGTCCATGCTTTGCACTGAATAAAGTATTGTTGCACATAAACAGTATGTGAGCCATATATATGAAGATTCACTATACAAAGGTCTGTTTGGGTAATAGCTCTATTAAATTTTGACAAATTACTGTATTTAGCTGAACCTGTGAATTCTGGCTTTGATATCAGTGCCATGTATGCTGACTTCATCTACTGGCTGATATTAGACACAGAGAAGTACATCAGCACACTCATCAAGCTGTATTGGCAGGTAAGAATGGATCGCCAAGAAAAAGGAGGAGTCAAACTGACCATTAGGGGGGAATGAGAAATTAGTGTTTAAAAGACTGCAGACAAAGATAGTACTCTGCATATCAATCATTCCCAAGCAATGTCTAAGAAACGTATTGTAATTGTTGGAAAATCAGTTCCTCGGGTGTAGGAAAATATATATATATATATATATATATATATATATATATATTAAATATTTTAACAAGCACAAGTACATCACATCAAGGAGGAAAATAAGTGACTAAGTATAGCTTATTAACAGAGAACAGAAGCTATTTAGGAAGACGACCAGAAATAAGCTCCTTCTGTGTACTCACAACACAATTATGCACTTTACTCCATCCATAATATTACAAGAATATTTTTTATGCTATTTCAGTATGTTGATAAGATCTGTTAGTAGTTTAGTAAAGTCATTTATTACTGTCAAGAGTTGCAATGATTCATATCTGAGTTTGCCATCCAATCTGTGCTTTATATCAATTCTCTCAGGTCTAAGTGTTTAGATTATAATGGTACCAATGGTACTGAATCTCTGTGTCTCAAAAAAACAACTAAGCACGTCTATTTTCTAAGCATTATCTTGATTGTGCTGAACCTAACACCCTAGCGTCTCTGCATCTGCTAGTAATTAAACATCCAAGAATGGCAGTAAAGTTTCTTTGAAGCATGAATGGTTGTCACGAACCAAGAAAGCATGAACATCGGTCACAAAATGAGAGCTCCCACCATGTGTAGAACTGTGCAAAAATGTTATTCTTCATGTACTGTTGCAGGTGCAAAAGATATCCATGTAAACAGGTGCATATCTACATTTCTACCTTTACTTTATTGTGCCTAAGTTAGCCTACAACCCCTCCTGTTCTACTTGTTAATTCCCATAAAATAGTAACAGGACATTTACATGACCCTTTCCCTTCTTCACATTTTTGATAATAGCTGCTATTTGGGTTTTCAGAGACTTGGAAATGTTTAGGTCAGTCACGGGATCCTGGCAGAATGGAGGGCGCTGGGTATCAAAGTGGAAACTAGGAGACCTCAAATAGTGTCTGCGCATATCAGCACGAGTAGAGGGGGGAGAGACCTAGGGGAGGTGTGTAGGACTGGTGATGAATAGGCGCCTGGACTGCAGTAGTGAACTGGCTAGACTGGGCTGGAGTCTGTAGGCTGAGCTGAATTGGAATCAGATGGCTGGATAGGATAGGATCTGTATAGCAACAGCAGGCTGAACTGGATAGCAACAGCGGGCTTGAACTGGATAGTAGGAGCAGGCTAAACTGTATAGCAACAGCAGGCTTGAACTGGATAGCAGGAGCAGGCTGAACTGGATAGCAACAGCAGGCTTGAACTGGATCAGGAGGATCCAGGCACCTTTGGAAGACAAAGTTGTTCTGGCACCAGAGTGCTGTCTGAGAGAGCCTTAAATAGGCCAGGTGGAGAGGAATCAAACAAGGCAATCAACAGCACCCGAGAGGTAAGCCTGTGAACCAGGAAGTGCAGAGGCAGAGGGAATCATGTAAAAGGCAGAAGTAAACAAAGGTAAATGGTGAATGGAACTGAAGGAATCGTGACAGTACCCCCCCCCCAAAGGGTGGACTCTGGAAACACCCTAATAAGGTTTGGAGGGGAACTAAAGCCTTTCCAATCCACTAAGTACTGGAGATGACCATGTCGAATACGAGCATCCACGATCTCTTTGACCTCGATTTCATTCTCGGCAGCTCCAACCAACTTGGAAGCTTTCTTATTAGGTGAATAACATTTATTAATGACCAGAGGTTTAAGAAGGGAAATGTGGAAGACTTTAGGCACTCAGAGATATGGTGGAAGGTTAAGCTGATAAGCCACAGGTGACTTTTATGATTTTAAAGGGACCAATGAATTTAGGTGTAAACTTTATCAATGGAACCCTGAGGTGAAGATTCTTTGAAGATAACCAAACTCTGTCCCCTGGGCACAACAGTTCGGCATGTCTCTTACGGTCAGTTTGAATCTTATAGCGCTGAGATGCCTTGAGGAAAGAAGTTCTCACCTTCTTCCAGGAATTCTGAATTTTTTTTTAGAAACACAGGTCGACACAGTTGTCATGGGAGGATGAAACATACAGGCGGATGAAAGTCTCAAGGTCTTGATTGACCCTCTCTGTCTGCCCATTGGTCTGGGGATGGTAAGCAGATGAAAACTTCAGTTTTACTCCGAGACTGATACACAAGGCTCTCCAGAACCTTTCCGTGAATTGGACACCACGGTCAGAAATGATCTCCTCAGGACATCCATGCAGCTGAAAGATATGTTGGACAAAGAGCTTGGACAGGAGTGGAGCAGAGGGGAGACCCCGAAGTGGAACAAAGTGAGCCATTTTGGAAAACCTGCCCACTACGACCCAGATGGTATTATACTTGTCGCAGGATGGAAGGTCTGTCACAAAGGGCCTGATTCAGATTTCCGTCGGCGTTGGGATCTCAAATATATGCATCTAAGTGGCAGGTCAGAGCAGGTTACATCCCACTGAATAAACAGTCACTCCCCTTGCAAACAGCGGCCGGACCTAAAGTTAGACCTGCATAGACTTGCCCTATCCGGCCGCAGTCACTTCCGACCCTATGTGTATTAGTTGCGTATATTTAGGGTCCTAGGTCTGTAATTCCGCCCACTTTTCCTCATCTAAATGCCTCCCCACACCCATTTCTATGCAAATCCTTAGGTCCGTATATTTCCGCTGGACTTAGGGTCGCAATTGTTTCCGACCGATTCACAAGTCCGACCTTAAGGCATTTCCAACCCTATCTTCAACGTAGACAGCGTTGCACTATTAATACGCATGCGCAGTTGATGCAAAATCGATCCGACCCTAAATATGCACACCTAACTTTTGTTAATATCGGATCTCTGAATCAGGCCCAAAGTCCATAGATAAGTGGGACCATGGAACCCTTGGAACGGCGAGTGGTTGGAGAGGACCAAGAGGTGGCCTGCAAGGAACCTTATGTTGAGCACAGACAGAGCAGGCAGAGATGAAATCGGTGGTATCTTGATGCAGGGTCGGCCACCAGTAAGTTCGACTGAGGATAGCTAGAGTCTTTTTGATACCAGCATGTCCAGAAAACTTCGAAGCGTGAGCCCACAACAAGATCTTTCAACGGAGGGCCTTAGGAACGAAAGTCCTCCTGCTTGGAGGTGGAGGCTTGACAAGTCGAGAAGACGCCACTTGGATGGGACTCAAGATGAGTTGGGCTTTTCTCTTTTCGGAATCCTTGGTTGAAAAGAAGCGCGACAGAGCATCCGCTTTGCGGTTCTTGGTTCCAGGTCTAAACTGCAAGGAAAAACTAAAATGAGAAAAGAAAAGGACCACCGGGCCTGACGGGGATTGAGACAGGGCAGTCTGGAGATACAGCAGGTTCTTGTGGTCAGTCAGTACAGTGAAAGGATGGGCTGCTCTATCCAAAAGGTATCGCCACTCCTCCAGTGCAAGTTTCATAGCCAGAAACTCTTTCTACCCGATGGTGTAATTTTTCTCAGCGGGTTGGAACTTCCAAGTGAAGAAGGCGCACGGATGTGTCTGCCCATCAGAAAACCGCTCAGACAATATGGCCCCAACACCCTCAGAAGATGTGTCTACTTCTACCAGGAAAGGTAAGGAAAGGTCAGGTTGCTAAAGAACCGGGGCAGAGGAAAAGGCCTCCTTGAAGTGCAAGAATGCTGAGGAGCCCTCAGATGGCCATTTAGAAGGGTTAGCCCCTCTCCGGGATGACGAGGTGATGGGTGCCATAATGGTGGAATAGTTCTGAATGAACCTTCGATAGAAGTTGGCGAACCCAATGAATCGCTGGACACCTTTGATGATAGTAGGTTAGGGCCAGTCTAGAATTGCTTGGAACTTGGCAAGATCCATTTGGAGTTCAGAACCGGAAAGGATGAATCCCAGGAACGCAACCTCTTTCATCTCAAAAACACATTTCTCCAGTTTCCCGTACAAGTGTTGTTGACTGAGGCAGGACAGAACCTCTCTAACTTGGACTCGATGTTCCTCCAAGGTCTGAGAGAAAATTAGAATATCGTCCAAGTATACCACGACTGATTGGTTAAGGAGGTCTCTGAAAATTTCGTTGACAAAACTTTGAAACACAGCTGGGGCGCTGATGAGACCAAAGGGCATTACCAGGTACTCATAGTGCCCATCCCGGGTATTAAAAGCAGTCTTCCATTCACCACTGGAACGGATCAGAATGAGGTGGTATGCCCCCCCGGAGATCCAGTTTAGTGAATACTTCTGCGCCCCGGATCCGGTCAAACATTTCTGAGATGAGAGGCGATGGATAAAGATTTTTGATGGTAATGTTGTTGAGACCTCGGTAGTCTATACATGGATGTAGACCCCCATCTTTTTTTTTTAACAAAAAAACAACCGCCACCGGACGTATGAAGCCACGTTGTAGGTTCTCGGTGCTGTAAGCACTCACGGCTTTGGTCTGTGGAATAGACAGAGGATAGGTCAAACCTCGAGGGGGAGTGAAATCAGGGATCAAGTCAATCGGACAGTCCCACGGGCGATGAGGTGGTAACTTGTCGGCGGCTTTGGGACAGAAGACGTTGGCGAAGTCCTGGTATGGGCTAGGAATCTGAAGGTCCTCGGAATGCTTAATTTGCCACTGGAGCACAACTCTGGACAGGCATCCCTGGAAACAAGCAGGACCCCAGCTGAGGACTTGAGATGTAACCCAATCGATATGAGGGTTGTGAGCTTGAAGCCAAGGTAGGCTGAGAATAAGGGGAGAAGTGGCTTCAGAGAGCACCAGCAGTTGAATGGTCTCTGAATTGTTGCTGTTCGCCGCGGGCAGCGTGTAACTTTGTGCAGACTGCTCCAGCTCCACTTCCTACCTTAGGGCCGTCCTCACTCAGCTGCAATCATCTTGCGACTTCTGGCTGGATCCAGCGGCGGTCTCCAGCGCGCGACACATTTGTTTTATGGGCACAGCCATCTTCTCCACTTGGCGTCCTAGCCGTTACTCAGCAACTAGGTCGCGACTTCCCTGCATTGCATCCCGCTGCTCCCCTAGCGATGGGACGCACTCCAATCAGTGATTTGGCGCGTTCTTGCTCCCTTCACATTGGCTCCCCTTTCTTTAAAGCCCAGGCAGCTACCACAGATAGTTGCCGGTTATAGCGTCTTGCTGCCCCGTGCTTCTTCCTGTTCCTTGCCTCTCTTGCTTCTTTCTTAGTGCTTCTAGCTTTCTTGAGTACCCCTTTTATCCTTACTTATTCCTGCCAGTGCTCCTATTGTGTGATCTCCCATATCTCTTCCTTATTGTTATTAACCACCTTGTTGTTTACCTTCCTGTAGTGACTGTCTCTGTCTCCCCTTGGGGAACAGCTGGAGTGATTGTAAGTGTGAGTATCCCAGTTTGTCTTGTGTGTCCGTCCAGTATTGTCTTCTCCTGTGACGTTTGTTCTGTGTTCTCTGTAGTTTGTTATAGTCCAGTCCCTTCTGGTACTTCTGACCTGTTGCTTTCACCCTTTCCCTCTGATCCGGTTTCCGTTCCTTGTTTCTTCTCCCGGGCGTGCTTCCAGGATCCGCAACCTGTGGGACTTCTGCAGCTCCAGCCTATCCTCACCATTAGAGGCTCTAGCGAAGAACCAGGACCCTCTAGACTCTGCACGGACCCTCTAGACCCTGCACTTGGTTTGCTTCGCCTGCCTCTTCCAAACGACCACCCCGGTTCTAGTACAGGTAATTCCAGGGTGTCATAACATGAATGAAGAACCCCGAGTGTGAGTGGAAGGGTTCGGTGTGATACAGATCCCCCTGGAATACAACTGTCGTCTACTGCAGTGAGATATGTAGGGGCAGGAAGTGATTCAGTAGGAATTTGGAGTTCTTCCAGTACCCGAGCGGTGATAAAGTTTTCGGCAGCCCCAGAGTCCAACAGGGCAAGGAATTCGGTCCGTTGGTCCCCTGAAGTTATAGATAAGGAAATGAGACAGTCCTGATGGTTTGAGGAGCGGATAGGTACTCCTGGACAGACCTCCTCAGAATCAGTCAGGAGCGGGCGTTTCCCGGTCGCTTGGAGCACTGCAGACGTGTATGTCCAGGTTGCCCACAGTAGAAGCAGAGGTTATCCCTGATTCTGCATTGTCTCTCTTAGGGAGTCAGATGAGATCTGCCAAGTTGAATTGATTCTTCGGTAGAGAGAACTGGGGACCTAGAGCGAACAGGAACAGGGGTCCTTGGGTTGATTGTTTTCCTTCGTTTGGATCGGCGCTCCTGTTGCCGAATGTCCAAATGTACACAAGTAGAGATGAGGGAGTAAAGCGAAGTGGGCATGACACAAGACAATAACCCATCCTTGATTCAATCAGAGAGACCCTCCTGGAAGATCGACATAAGGGCCTCTTTGTCCCAAGAGAGCTCAGAGGACAGGGTGCGAAATAACATAATCCCCAACAAAGAGATCCCCCACAGCGGAGGCTGTGCATCCTGGTTCATCAAAAATAGTCCGGAAAGTTTTCAGAAAATCCACCAGAGACGAAAGGATTGGACTCATTTTTTCCAACAGCGGAAAGACCCATGCCAGAGCCTTGCCGGATAATAGAGAGATAATATAAGCAATTTTCACCTTTTCGGAAGGAAAGTTTTCCAGTTGGAGTTCAAAGAGTAGCTGGCACTGATTGAGGAATCTGCGGCACTGTACAGGGTTACCATCAAACTTAGCCGGTGTGGATAGAGGAATATGGGACCCAATGGAGGTTGGAGCAGACGTGGAAGCTAAAGACTGACCATGAGCCATCATGATCTGCTGGAAGGCTCCCATTTGGTTGCTAATTTGATGGAGACAGGACACAACTTGAGACATGACGGCCTCCTGCATCTGGACTCTTTCCACAACATTAAACTCCAATAACACCTCCTGGGGATTTTGCCCAGGCTGACTCATTTGGCCAGAACAAACTGTCAGAGGCTTGGAAATGTTTAGGTCAGTCACGGGATCCTTGCAGAGTGGAGGGTTCTGGGTATCGAAGTTGAAACTGGGAGACCTCAAATAGGGCCTGATCCAGAATAACGCTTTTCAGCCGATCTGCGCATGCGCCGGGCAGATGTTGCCCGGCATTGCTGCGGCAACGCCCGATCCTGGATCGGGCGTCCGTAGCATCGCCGTAGGGACGCTGGAGGGGACGCCCCCAGAGTGTCTGAGCATAAGAGCACGAGTAGAGGGGGGTGAGTCCTAGGTGAGTTGTGTAGGACTGGTGATGAATAGGCGCCCGGACTGGAGTAGCGAACTGGCTAGACTGGACTGGAGTCTGTAGGCTGAATTGGAATCAGCAGGCTGGATAGGATTGAAACAGCAGGCTGGACTGGATAGCAACAGCAGGCTGAACTGGACAACAACAGCAGGGCTGAACTGGGTAGCAACAGCTAGCTTGAAATGTATAGCAACAGCAGTCTTAAACTGGGTAACAACAGCAGGCTTGAACTGTATGGCAACAGCAGGCTTGAACTGGATAGCAGGAGCAGGCTGAATTATATAGCAGGAGCAGGCTGAACTGTATAGCAACAGCAGGCTTGAACTGGATCAGGAGGATCCAGGCACCTTTGGAAGACAAAGTTGTTCTGGCACCAGAGTGCTGTCTGAGAGAGCCTTAAATAGGCCAGGTGGAGAGGAATCAAGCAAGGCAATCAACAGTACTATCCGCACCATAGAAAATACGCTCAGTAACGTAGTGTAATTGTGAACGTATGGGCCATACACGTATGTGTCACGTAAATACTTACGTGTGGGCGTGCCAATTTAAAGTGAGTCCAAAATACGTCTGAAATACGTGAAGTAGGCGGGGGTTTGTATTTAAAGTGTACAGTATGGGCGTGCTTAGCTGCGTAAATACATGTTGCCCATACGTACGTGTGTGGATCACTGCGGTTACATTGGCAAAAGTTAAGGTAGGGTTTGGAAAGCGTATCTTGAGAAAATACGTACATTCAAGGGGTGTGTCTAGGGGAGTGTATAGAATGTACGCACACGAAAATACGCTATGCGTACGGCAAACGTAGTTCTGGATCTACCCCAATGTTTGTGTCCCCCTACCTTAAAGTATTATCAGAAAATAATTTACCTTTTTCATTCTACATGTTTAGTCATAGAAAGTATTATCAGGATAGCAATTATAAAAACATCCTCCCTACCTAATCCACCTGGACTAAATTATCTTTATTCACTTCTTCAGCATACCCCAAGTGAAAAAAATGCAAAACTGATCAGTACAGTGTGGGGGGAAATAGCTCCGATTATAGGCCAGTGTGTGGTCACTGTCCAATATACTCAGTGATTGGGCAATTAACCAGCAACACATTATCAAGACAGCTCTGGATCCTTGGAGTGCAGCAGAGGTCTAGATCCAGTCCAATATTTGGGATTTTATTTTCCATTGTCTCTTTCATGATCTTAAGTGGATCCGTGTTATATAACTTTTTATTTTGTTTTGGAAAAGAAGGAGCACATAGTACATAACGGTCCCCTTTTATTATTTTACTTGGTTAGACTTTCAGGTTTGAGTTACGGATTATAAATAAATTCCAGGCGTCAAGCTTTAAATAGCCTTACACATGCACAACATTGTGTGTGCCTACTGCTGCTCAGACAGACCCTACCCCATCCTCTGCCCACAGTGTTCACTTTGCCTGGAAGCATATGTGACTGATGAAGGTTGCACAATTTACACACAAATAAAAGAAATGCGTTATCTCTACTTTTGGGAAACATAATTAAAATCATTATTGTTCTTTTTTTAATTCTTTTTAGAATACCTTCTTGTGTCAGACGCTACATTGGTTTAAAAATATTGCTACAAGGACAGTTCATTGTCTTAACTGCAACATGTGTACAGCAAATAAGAGTCACAAAATGTGTCATTTCCAAAACTATTTTTGGATCTCCATCTTGTATTTTCCTCTTTGTTTTGCAAAAAAATATTTTTATGACTCACTGATATTATGTAAATGTAAGAAATGCCAGTGAATAAAAACATACAATTGCTATTGCATACATAATGACATAAATATAATCCAGTAAGACTAAAACATTTAAAATTATATATTGTGTTCCAAAGAAGGAGCCAAAATAAAGCATCTAGTTTCCTGTTATCTGTGTTACAACGATGTCACAGCATGTAAAGCATTGCTCTAGATTGTGCACTGACAGGTGTCATTAGGAGTGATCAAAGTCTCACACACATCCCACAAGGTGTGAGTTTGTGAAGGTACTTTACTAGCACTGTTCAGAGAGCAGTCACCACCATCCATTTCATAGCAGAAAATTGCGCAGATTACAATTTATTTCTAATGTGAAATTAATCATGTTTTCAGCCAGCAGTTTTTTTGACCAAGTAATATAAAGCACAGGAATGATTTTCAGTGAATGCTGAGAATGAGGCATTTGTGTTTTGCTCACTGTCTATGCACTTCACTGAGATTGTACCTGCATATCTACACTTCACTCACTCAAATGTGCATACAAACCATGCTAATCGATTGGATAACATTGCAACACATTCAGACTAAGGGCCTCATTCACTAAACGCGATTTGGCCCAAATCACGTGATTTTGAGCTTCAAAATCGCCAATTGCGATTCACTAAGCCAAAAATCACGTGATTTTAAGTATTTTGAGATCGCGGGTCCGCACATCGCGGTCCCGACTTTTTTCTATTACAAACATACAATGTTTGTAATTCACTAAATGCGATTTCACCGAATCGCGGTGAAATCGCATTGAAATCACAAGACATAAAATCGCATCTCTAGAGTTTTTGTGCCGATCGCGACCATTAAAACAGACATGTGTTTTAATGGTTAAAAATCCTTAGATCGGCATGTGTACCATGTGTCTCCGTGCTGTAGCCAGTGAATT
>WWET01000519.1:44784-57882 GCA_011038615.1 Limnodynastes dumerilii
GCCCCGCGATGCGATTTTTCACAAAAAAAATCGCGTTTAGTGAATGAGGCCCCAAGAAGGAATGACACTTGTGACAGAAAGTTCCCTATTGGTCAATTTATAGCAAGGGTGACTTAAGGAGATCCTCATAATCTATTACCAGACCAGGGGCCGGATTCAGAGCCGCATTTCTGTCTTTTTTTGCAGAAGGAGGCGCAGCCAAAATGATCACTGCTCATGCTTAACTGGAGCGAGAACAGAAAGACGGGCGTGTGCCCATCCGTCTGCGTCTGCATCTGACAGCACTGCGCCTGTGGAACAGGGAGATCCACAATATTTAAATGAGAAAAGGGGTGTTTTTCTCATTTAAATATACGCCTATACAGAGTTGCGTTTTTCTGCAGAAACAAGCAAAACTGAATAGCCCATTTGGATATAGAGGATTTTTCTCAAATACCCGCCGTTGGAGCCGTACAAGCTCCGGCTGCGGGTTACGGAGGGTAGCCTAAACAATGTTTAGATTTTTTTTAAATTAATAAAAATGTTAAAAACTATTTCACCACCCCGACCCTTACCCCCACCCGGCGATATTAAAATTTTAAAATCCAAATCCCAAGGATGCCAGGGCATGCTGGTGCTTGGAGAACCACAAGCGCCAGCATGCCCTGCCATCCAGGGCACGCTGCCGTTTTGGAAATCACTCATTCTATGCGGGGAATGCAACCACTTTTTCTCTGTGTACCTGTCTAGAATTCTGTCAGTCCATTTAAGTGGTTAAAATACACACACAGAGATGGGGCAGACGAACCATCATTAGGGGATCTCACCAAATCTTTCACACTGGAATCTATGTGTACAAATTTTTGAATTTTACATCCAATCAATTAATACACATCAACCCTCTCCTACTGCTACACTCTGTCATCTCTATTTACTTACTATCGGCTATAGAGTATAAACTGTTATTAGCAGGGTCTTTATATCCTTTTCCTATTCAGTCCTCTGATTTCTTCTGAACCAGTCTGTGTTGCTGATTAACTTGGAGTCTAACATAATTTGCAATTTTTTCAAGTTAAACTGAGTGTTTTTTTCCATTGTCTACTTGTTAATATTCTACATATAATTATTCTTTTCAAATATGTACTATTCCTGTGTGCTGTTCATATTATTTTTATTCTACATATAAAATGGCAGGTAATAAATTGACACATTATCTATGACTTGCCTATTAGATCTTACTTCTGCAATTTCCTGTAGAGAGATTACAAAGGTTTAGAGTTAACAAGAGGCCAAAACAATAGACCTTATTCAGACCACTGTGCGTATTCTGCATGCTCAGATCTGAAGAGTACACAGTCACAGTCAATTCAGATCTAGGTGCAAGCCTGTGTCCAGGGCCTTGTGCTCTGAGGGGTGTGTTGAGGGAGGGAGGGGTGGAGGGACGTAGTCAATGTACAGTAAGTACAGTAAGGATGTGCCAAGGCAGCCTGTAAGGCCTAGGAAGGGGTGAAGGGACATAGACAATGTACAGTAAGGACGTGCAAAGGTAGCCTGTGAGGCTTAGGAAGGGGTGGAGGGACGTACAGTACAGTAAGGACATGGCAAGACAAGTGCACCCGATCCTGAATAGAGCAGACGTAACAAAAGTTACTTTACATTAGAAAAGTTGTCTACTTTATGGAGGAACGGAAAGGGCAGGAAGGGGTGTATATGTTGAAGAGGGAAGAGAGGTAGGAAGCAGTGGATAAGGCGATGGCCTTAAAGGTGAGGGTAAGGAGTTTAAAGAGAGGTCTAAAGCGGACAGGAAGCCAGTGGAGGGTTTGACATAAAGGAGAGGCCGAGGTAGAGCGGCGGGAGAGGAAGATGAGCCTGGAAGCAGCATTGAGTAAAGATTAAAAGGGGGCCAGACAGGTGAGCAGGAGACCAACGAGGAGGAGGTTACAGTAGTCGAGGTATGATATGACTTGAGAGTGGATGAGGGTTTTAGTAGCTTCATTGGTGAGGAAGGGACGGATGTGTGCAATGTATCGTAGGTGGAAATGAAAAGAATGAGAGTGGGCATGTATGTGTGATATAAAGGAAAGTGAGGAGTCATGGATGACATCTAGGCAGCGAACTTGAGGAGATGAGAAGACAGAAGTATCAACTAATGGTTATGGTGATGGGGGGTGGGTGAAAAATGTACACTATGACTGAGAGGTATATGAACACGATGACAGACAGGTATATGGCACACTCTAACAGAGAGGTATGTCTTCCTGGAGGTAAGAGCTAGAGACCAGGCCCCAGATAGACTCCAAGGAAGAGGAAGAGGGACACCAGTATTGTAACAACAGAGAGTTATATGCACACTATGACAATGGTATATGCACACTATGGCAGAGGGGAAAGGGCACACGACGAGACAGAGAGTTATATGCACACTATGACCGAAAATAAATGGCACACTACTTGACAGAGAGGAGAGACACACATACCAATTAGAAAAAAAAATTATCACTTACTCCTCCTGCTGTCCCGCACTATCTCTCTACATTAGTCTATGCAGTGAAAGGCTGTTAGCACTCTGATTGGTGGGTAGCTCCAGTCATCCACCATTCAGCATGCTAACAGCCATTAACTATCATGATTGGGGGATAGCTGAGCTGATTAGTGGATGGCTGGAGCTATCCACTAATCAGCATGCTGACAGCATGCTGACTCACTGGATGTGTGATCATGCCAGTAGAAGAAACAATATATTACAAAGTCGGTGGTGTTGATCGTTGAATGACCACAAAGAGTTCATCAGAGGTATAAGTCAGTGGCTCTTAGGCCATGATACATGTCAATCACAGACAATTAACAGTCACTGATCACAGTTATAATTCAAGTTTTTAAAAAGCAAAAGTTAAACTCCAACATAAGAATGATCACTGTATAAATTAACAAATATGCTATAAACTATAGTAATTTAAGCTAGGACAAACCACATACATAGTTAATATTAATCTTTTCAAGACAAGCAAACCATATATGTAATGGCAAATATTTTATTTCAAAATTGGCAAAATGCCTCAACTGTTGTCTTTTGTATTCACTAAGCTTCCAAAGAAAAGGCAAATTAATGGCCAGGTGACACTTCATTTCATCAGCGGTAGCTGCATCTTCAAAATATAGGCCAATAACCCTCTCTTATAGACCTCTCTATAGTTCTATTTTGACCATTAATATCTCAACAGCTTTGACTTAGTAAAGATCGGGTGTTAGTCTGCGGTTAGAATGGCCCTTTTTCAAAAATGCCATTTTATACTAGCCAGTTCCAAACTGGCTCTCAAATCGATTGCTTCTGCCTCGCTTACCATGCAGCGGCAAATGGTAAGTATTTATGTAACCCCAAACCTTATCCTAATTCTTACCCTAACCCTCCCCTTCCCTTCCATTACACTAACCCTAACCCTCCCCTTACATTACCCCAACCCTCTCCTCCCTGCAGACTGACCCTAAGAATCCCTTTCCCGCAGCCTGACACTAAGACTCTCCTCTCCGCAGCCTGACCCCAAGACTCCCTTCCCCGCAGCCTAACCCTAAATCTCACTTTCTTAGCAGCCTAATCCTAAAACTCCCTTCCCTGCAGCCAAGCCTCAGACTCACCTCCCCGTAGCTTAACCCTAAGACTTCCCTACCAGACCCTAAGATTCCACATAGACTCCCCTGTAATACTTACTCATCTCACCGGTATGGCAAGTCTACAGCGGAGCGACGGGTCTGCGGTTTCCAATTTAATGAATGGGTAAATATGCCAAAAAATTAATTCATCATACTTACCCATTCATTAGTAAAACTTTCTCAGTAATATTTTCGAAATAGAGACAGCAGAAATGTAACATTCAGTCTGTCTGTATTTCGAAAATAGAATTTTTGTTGTGGAGAATGCATCCCGTAAAGATCATGTCCGGTGATTTTCTAGGGATCATAATAACAAATCTTAATCATAAATTATATTATTAAGAAGTTTAATATTCTATGTTAATCCATACTAGAAACAGAGTCATTGTATTGCAATTATTATATATAAAAACAATTCTAATTTTAAAACCTATTACCTAAGAATTTAGTAATGTTCATAAATGTAATAACAATCATATCCAATGACTATCCATTTTAGTGGGAGGAGGGTATCTCATGGAGTTTGGTTCAGTGTGTACGTAATTCCCCTGTCTAGAAGGTTGTGCTGTCTACGACGGTGTAAGGCGTATGTAACGTATGTTATCTATTCCAGCTTTTACGAGAAAGGGGCTGTCAAGGCAGAGATAGACATGGTAATGAGGGGATGAGGTGGGGAAAGCCATAAGGTCGCATACGTGATCGGAAAAGTTAAGGTAGGAATGTGGACACGTAAGTGTCCAGATTTACAACAGAGAGTAGGGAGTGCACGGTGCGGGCACTCCCAGATACGAGGACGGACGTAATGACCTTGCTCGCCCATAAGGCACGTGTAGGTCTGGATCCGGGCCTATGTGTATAAAAATAAGATTCAATACTTTTCATGTAACAGTTGGTGCTTTTGAGCAGTTGGTACAGGAAGGAGTTATGTATTATTTAATATGTATGAGTAACTAAAGAAAATTACAGCCAGTGCCGCTGCCTGGGATAAAATCCAATAATAATAAGCTCTACATTTACAGCTAATTTTAGATGTGGGGATAACTGGTATTTTTTTTAAATGACAACACTGCTTATGGTGAAAGTGAAATATAGAGATGAAAAGTAGAAGAAACTGCAGATATGATTATGCAGGAAATGTCATTGTAATATAATTGTTCTAATTATAATTTCTAGCACCATGACAGAGTGAGTTACTACAAGCTAAATCACATACATTCCCATTAATCTAGTGTAGGTCACATGGAAAGAACTGCAAGCCTATTGTTATAGCAATGAGTAATCAGAAACTTGGAATAGTCATAAGCAGTTGTCATTGAACTACAATTCTCAGCATCCGTTGAAGGCTACTGGCTAAAAGAGCATGCTGGGAATAGTTGTAAATATTTAATTAAAGAGAAGATTAACTAGCTCTTAGGCAACAGTTATCCAGCTCAGCATGAATGCAGACAAGGATATGTTATGTTTAATAACAATTTCTTCTAGCGACACAGCTTTGAATTCAATTATTTCATTGTTTATATTTTTTTTACTTGAGCTGATTCTTATTTTTATGTATATATATATTGGCATATTAAATACCAGTAGACAGGGCCTGATCCAGACTTTAGAGCGTTTTATATATACAAGTGTATCAAAATTACGCACTACCATAGGCATATCTATAATGGGTGCAGGGTGTGCACACGGGCACCTCAGAACAGGGCACCTCAGAACAGGGGGCCCCGTAGCACAACTGGGCAGACTGGATGGGCCATGTGGCTCTTATCTTCCGTCACTTTCTGTTTCTATGTTTAAGGGGAGCAAATTTAAACTGTGAAAGCAGAATAAGAATTGAGAGGTGATGTTTCTTAGCTCAACTCTATTTTGAAGATTAAACATAAAGCTATGCAGTATTTGAGTCCTATGTGCAAAAATGAAATATTTTCCCTGCATTCAAAAGATTTTAAATTAATTATTTAGCTGAGCTGTAAACTTGCACTAGTTTTGCCCTTACTCCCAAACTCTAGATGAGCCCGTTAGTCCACAGACCAAATTAGTATGGCTGGATTATACAGCTCACCAACTATTTTTGCCTGCTGCATATAGCACTTACCCTCCTTTTTAAACATCTGTTGTCCTATAAATTGTTAACTTAATAGCAGCAATACTTGTTTAACCATTATGTTTCAAACTGTTAATCCCTGGCCCTATATCAAAAGAAATGGTTTAGAAGTAGATCTTGCTTTATCCTTGTATCTTCTGTCTTTATACAATCTAAAATTGGCTACATATATTGGAGATTCCACAAGGAGGATTGACAGAAATGTAATTTAGTATACCTGGATGTATTCTTTTATTGGTTATGAACAATGTCCTTAGCAGTTAATATTGAACAGCAGCAAGCAGTAATATATTTACCATCATTATTGAGACTCTTACGTATATAGTATCTTTTCATGTCACATTTCCATGGAATTGTCTGTGAATGTAGTATTGCACTGACACTTTATATATGAAATCTGGAATTGCTTCCACTATACATGTGAAGTACTGCATGTCCAGAGTGACAGATAGAAGTGCTCTCTAAAATGTAACGGACATAAAAGAACGAGTAAGATATAAAGTTATGTGAGTCAACAAAGGTATGCTGCAGCAATAACATATATAACCTAAGCTAATAACTAAAGACCAGATCCCGACCCCCCTCACTTTCCGTACAGTATGTGTGGGGGTCTTAAGGTTCGCACAGAAGAGGAGAGTGAACACCCCTGTCACTCCCTCCTCTGGTGCGGAGTTTTAGTGACTCACGCTGCCATAAGACAGCTTTAAGTCACGTGTTCACATCAGCGGTCCATACGACCACTGATCCACACATAAGTCCTTATTCCCACCCCAACTGAAAAATTTTAATGCTCCCCTCACTCACCTTACAGAGTTTAGATGGCCGTACGTATGAAGATCCATCATGAAACATCTGAAATGGTGAAATGTGCATTGCCAGTCTGACAGCCAAATTGCACATCTTGAGTGTGGAATTCAGCTGTGGTTAATAACTTTGAATCCGGTCCTAAATGGCCAGGTTATGTTAATTTGTTTAAGTTACAGTTCATTATTAAAAATAAGTGTTTTAAAGAACAACATTGTAAAATATACCCTACTTTTAACCCCAACAAGCTGCTGAGGTACAGTGAATAATGAAGTAGAGATGGTCCAGATTCTAAATTTGCATTCTATGGCCTAGTTTCACGAAAGGTTGATTCATTTTTAACCCATGTCTGTGTGTGTGCCTCTGTGTAAAATAAAAACACAGCTTCTGTTATATCTGCTCTCATTACTCTAATACAGTATATTCCTATGAAAATATTACCTGTTTAATGTCACATGGAAAATGTATAAATGATATGGTGTATGCAATGCTGTAAAGTTCAAGCAAAGGGAGCAAGCCAGTGGTTAACCGTAAGAGAGAATTGTGCAAAAAAAAAATGGTAGAAAATCAACCTGACGGCCCTGATTCACAGATGCGAAGGCTTAAAGTAGGTGAGGATATGCATTTATCCACACCTAACTTCAAGCTCCCTCCCATGCCACCTCCCCCTTAAAAGTGCCCTAGGGCTTCCTTATCTTGCCGTGCGCATTTTCCTTCTTGCTCCCCCGCCATCCCTGCTTCATTTACAATTAATTAGCAATTTGCGTCGTCGAGGATTAATGACACGATTTACATAAATCACGTGCATGTATCTATGAGGGAAGTTTTTAAAAGTTGGCAACCCTGATATAATATTCATATATATTATTCGTAGACAAACCAAGGCATGCTCTTCTTTTTATTTTATACATACATGTGTGTTCATTTTTCATGTATGAGGTGTATAGCATAGAAACACAGAAAGTGAAATGGATAAGAGCCACATGGCACATCCAATTTTCCCTGATTTTATATATTTTTACTACACTGATTCTAATTGACCCTCTATTTAGTGTAAGTTTTAGAATACTCTTATATTTATTCTAAGCATTTTGAAATAGCAGTGGCAAACGCAGGAATTTGAAAGGGGGGTTTCCAATGTGTGTAATACATGTGAGGTATATTAGCATAGCTGCAAACATTTTGAAGCCTGAAAATGCGGCAAATAAGCTCTGCCGCGTCCTGCACAAGCTCTTCTCCTGACCCGCCCATACTGTCATACTGTCATACTGCACGAGGCAAAAATTACCCCTAGCGTGTGTGTGTGTGTGTGTGTGTGTGTGTGTAAAATTGTGAAGAGCTAATTAATATGATGCACTGTTAAAACATAAAACATATGTAAAATGACAATACTGATAATATGGTCGTACTATCTGACTGCCAAGACTTAAGATGTCTCTGTGAAAGCAGGACTTTTATAATGTAGATTTGAAAATAATAAAAATTCTACATTACGGAATTGCTTTGGTTATTGGCTGTAACAAGTCCTGTTCTGATATTTTTTATAGGTGATTTATAAGTTACTTCTTTCACACAGTAAAATAGTAGTTTTATATTGAAGGAACAGATCTAATAGTAATAGCAGTAAACAATGCATTAGTAGAGCAGGAGCACATTACACAATGTACAGAGCCTGTGTCAGTGCATAAGCACTGTTGTATTTGTAGTGACCCATTCAGAATTCCCACCTGCTTTCCTATTGCAGCACTGGCCAGGACCATCTTCCTCCATGTTAGTCCTGATCACATGGCCGCTAAGCCACGCCCTTTTTTGAATTTTTACCCTTTTTTTTGCTCATTTATCAATATTTTTTTTTTTCATTTTTCAATCTGGGGGGGTTTCTGGGCAACCAGGAACCCCCCTGGGTGCGCCACTGGATTGTGCCACTGTGTTAGCTTCAACCATCTCAGATGGGAGGTTATTCCACTTATCTACTACCCACATATCCTCTAAACCCACCACCCTCCAGTTCCAGCTTTGTAATAATACCTCAACCATCTTTACTAGGAAATGAGAAAGTACATTTAATCTGAAATTCAGGTTTAAGAGCATTCCTTTTGCAAGCTGCAAAATACTGCAAGGATATATATATATTTATTTATTTGATGTTGGATAAATCTTTTACTTCAGAATCTTATATCTCATTGTCATGGCTGTAAAAGGAGGATGACTGACTGCTGCACTGCCAGGCTGTGTCATGGAAGAGAGAGGGTACATGGAGAAATATTTATGAATCTATTGCATCAAGCCTAGATTAGTGTGTTTCAGTTTTCACAATTAAAAAAAACCAACTATTTTATTGTTCTAAGTTTTGAAAAACATGTAACAAGGTCTAAAAACGTAATATTGGTGCACTCACTGTTTATGTCTCACTTTCCTTCTTGTGGTATCTGCCATACGGCCTACTTGTCCTGGGCTTCTGTTCAACCAGCGCCATAACTAGGGGTGTGCGATAGGGGCACAATTCTTAAGGTGGCACCAGTAAGTTCATATTTATGGTTAAATTGGCTTAGAATTCAGGGCCAGGGGGCACCATTTTTCCTTTTTGCCCCTGGCGCTAAAATTTATTGTTGCGGCTCTGTCCGAAGCCCTTGAACCTGAAAAGAGCGAGTAGGTAAATTGTTTAACTCTGGCCAGTGGGACCGTAGGGTCGGCATAGATCTCCACCGACTCACTCCTGAGCCTGGGATCTACTCTACCCACTGTTGGTGGGGCCCTACTTTACAGTATACTACAATTACTCATCATAGGGGAAACATGCCTAAGATGGCCTGCCAACTTCATTCATAAAGCTGTGACCTGATACAGGAGGGGTTGGCCTGAGCATTCTTACGGATAGTAGCTCCAGCCAACACTGCTGCTACTTCTTTTGGCAGCATCATCTGCAGAGCCACAGTGCACTACTAATATACTGTGGCCTGCACTCTGCGACTGAAGATTAAGCAGTTTAGAAATGCTGTTTAGAAATCTCTAACAAGTAGCAATCAGTCTCTGCATGAGTATGCTGGGTGTGATTTGCCATTTAAATTGTACAGTAAGAGCTGAATTTAGCCCTTACGTACAATCCTATATTATAATATATCAGGGTAACTATCGTAACCATATTGTAAAATCTGGAGGGCACACATGCCCTCCAGTCAAATTAGGCCACTTACGCACCTTGCGTGCATTAGTGACCTGACGTTATAAGGTCTGGATCCGGCCCATTATTATTAATAGTAATAATAATAATAATAATAATAATAATAATAGTTTGTTTAATGTATAAATACATTTTTATGGCAAAATAAACAATGAAACTGGGATTGGCTAACCCCAGAAATACTGATGAAAAATAACATATGATTGGGAGTCTTTGTATATATATATCTACAGTCACTGTTACAACTGTCATAAAACTAGAAATCAAATGTGAGAAAAAGGGGCTCTGTGCCCTTAAGTAGAGATGTGGTTTGCTGGACCACAACCAGCAAGACCGTCGTACGGCAGCTGAATGGTGACTGCTGGAAACTGCCGGCTACGTAGAATTTAGGAATGGAGATACATTGGGCTGGATCCAGACTTAAGTAAGTGCTTGAAATTAGTTACTCCTGGGCTAAACCATGTTGATTTCAGGGGGAGTCAAGATAATTGTATTCTTTGCATGCAGGGATATATCTTTGAATTGCTTACCGCACACAGATACTGACCAGCTTTACTATCACACTGTTTTGTTGTTATTTAGACTTGGGATAGGAAACATCACTTCTCGAACTCTAATACTGTTTGCAACAGATAAAATATGACTCCCCTGTAATGAACATGGTTTAGCCCAGGAGTAATTAATTTCAAGCACTTACTTAAGTCTGGATCAGCCCCATTAAGATAAATTTTCATCCCGCTCTTAATGAGATAAGTAAGAAGTGGCATTCCAGGCCAAGTTAAGAAGCAAGTTAAGAAAATGATGTGGGGGAAGCATCATTTGTGTTTTTTTGTTACTGTTGCTAGTTTCACTTTGGCAGTCTGACCCCTCCCACAAAATGGCCGCTGCACACTGTTCAAATAACAGGGGTGTCTTAATATAGACCTCCTGAGTACACATATAGCAGATGGATAGGGGCTCACCTACAGGAGGTGCCTTGACGCTGGGCAGGTGAGCTCCTTTTTATGTATTTGCTGACACATTTAAATGGGGCAGACAGAGCGTAGTTTGCTAAGTACGTGTGTACTTTAGCAACTGAACAAGAGATATGTACGGGAAGATAAGACTACTATGGCCTTTTTAAGTCAGTGAAAAACCTGAAAAACAAGGGTGTGTCAAGGAAGCAATTTTAAATAAAATACAGATCCAAAACCAAAACATTTCATTTTTTATTTACAAAACCAAAACACGATGAAAAATTAGAACCAAAACCAAAACACGGGGATCGACGCTCATCTCTAGTATCATTATATATCGTTGTTGGAATAGGGCCAGCCAGACCATCACCCACATCTACTATAGTAGTCCTTTTGCCCACACATAAAAATGTTCATTCCTACGCTCCTGATCGCACCTGCACCTTTTCCTATTTAATGTATGTAAAAAACCTGATAAAACTACAAGTATTCTACAATGAACAGTATTGTAATGCTACTGCAACCAAACCCTAACAAGTGTGCAAATAACTGGTTTCTTCTGTATAATGACCAAGAATCATTTAAACGTATTTTATATACATTAACAATATACTTTTAAGAAGACAAAAGCATATATAAACCATAAGCATCTTGCATTGTCACAATATTTAATATGATGCTTTTTGAAAGTCACTAGAAAATAAATGCTTTTACTTTCATGAAAAATGAATGGTATGGCTACCATAAAGGAAATAAGCTCCATAAATAAAACAAAGCCCATATTGCAGTGCTGTGCTGTAAGAATAAGTAAACTACAATAAGGCATATTTAAAAACAAACTGTACAGCCGCTAATAACCTGCATGTCATTAATGGCCCATTCGTTTGCAGCTTTCTGGATAGATGACCAGCATTAAGCCCATCCACTAAAACATAGAGGACAGCAGAAGACAACTCCTAATTATCTGCTGTAATAAGTGTGCACAGTGTGTGTAAATGGAGAAACTTCTGTCTGGAGAATGTCGTCTCTGGATATATTAGTACTCACCTAAACGATAAAAAAATATACATTGCTTCTAGCAAAATGCCACAACACTGTAAGCAGTAAACAGTAAGAGAGACTGAAAAGCCATAGCCAATCTTTTATCTCATGAACCCTTCATTGAATGGCATTTTACATTTGTTCAATAACAATAAAAACTGCAGTAGGCTCAAATGTTTCCCAGTGAGAAAGCATAAATCACAAACTAATGATAAAGGTGTTATGGAAACTAAGGATGAAGGTCAAATGTGATGTTATCAATCACCCGCCACATTCGTGTGGTCATTGCAATCCTACTGCTTAGCTACCCTTTTTCTGCAATTAGCGAGATGGGTCTCCTAAATAACCTTGTAGAGATGAACAACAATATCAAGAGGATGTTTTAAAAGCTTTACTTTTGTTTACTTTTTACATTTAGTTTTTTGTTTCTTTTTGGTTGATTCTGTTTATGACAAGGCTAGCTAAATATGAATACAACGTAACACATGTTCATATATAGTAAAAGTATATACAATTAAACATGTAGTCATTTTGTTGTTATAATAAATATACTGTACAAATCAGGCATGGTAATTAAATACCATGATTTGTATTTTCCATGTCTGGCTGTAGGGGGTAATTATCTATGTGGAAGATCATGTGACTGACTGGTGATAATTGTTCATCAACTTTTTTAAGGGCCCAAATGAGCAAGCTCATTTAACAATTTACCTAAGGACTGGTAAAAATGCTAACAGAACCTCTTTAGAAAAAATTATTTGACCACGTGACAGCATAGCTGAGTGTTAGGAATATGACCTCTATTACTGTCAACCAGTTTCTTAGCAACCAAGAAGTCATGTAAACTAGGTGTCGCTGCTGTTTACTACATCCTGGTTCCTAATTTTAATTGAACTGACACCTGTGATTGGCTGCTTAATTGTTATTATTAATAGTTATTAGACTTTGTCTCTGGAACCTCAATGCTGGTTGTTGTCAGTTTGTTTCTGGCAATTTCAGAATATACTTGGATATTTTCTTGTTTGACTCCTGTGCCAACCTTGGCATGTTTTTACCCTATTGAACTCACTCTAACCCTGGCCTCATAGGCATTAGATGTGGGTGGCATAGTGTGGCCACTAGTGTTCAAGTTTACATAAATAACAACTAACAGCTAAGGGCTGTCACATCTCTTCACAGACTCTCACTGCCAGCTAGGAGGATCACTTTATAGTGTTGCCACCTCTGAAACATAAAACAAGCTACGTTAAAAACAAGCCCAACCCAATCCAAAAAAGCCCAAAACACAAGCCCAACATAATATATATATAGATATTGGCTATGTGACCCAAAGTTGGGGCTCTATTTAGAGTTAAGATTAGAGTTAGGACTGTTCAGCAGAGAAGCCT
>WWET01000519.1:64196-75804 GCA_011038615.1 Limnodynastes dumerilii
ATAATATCATTTATTATGACCCAATATAGGGATTTTTATTGTTTAAAGTTAGAACCAGCTTAGCAGAAAAGCCTTGAAAGTAACAGGTGGTTTATCACAGAATTGCAAATGTGTCTACCTAATATGCAGATATAGAATGGTAGGTTAGCCACTGGTTAATTGCAGTATGCTGGGGCATGTTTTTTCTTTTGTTTCTGGTCTTCTGGATTTGCTAACTGTACAGACAGGTAATGGAGTCTGAGATTCCAGTGACACTAACCCCTTGATGTAGTTCACATTAGATCAACATGTAATAGCGCTAAAAGCACTAAATGCAAGTCAAACAAGGATGGAAATTCCTGTTTTGTGAGTCGCATTTTCCTCAGGAGAACATACTGTCATTTGAATGAACATGTCAGTTAATTGCTGCGGCGTAACTACCTTGAGTGCTGAGAGGACGGCTGCTATGGGGCCTCGAGGAGAGGACTGCCAGAGGTAGTTGTACACCCTGTACCCATGGAGGATGCGCAAGCGCGGAGGAGCAACAGCCCTAAGCTGTCAGTGGGCGACAGGTTCCTTGTAGATAGCGCTCAGCACTCAGGGGCTCTGTGCACTGTTTATAAATAACATGCCATCGGTTGACTAATTAGCGCTGTTCTCTGCTGGCAGAGGGGAGATGGGAAGTCATGGCTGAAACCTGTCAGTTAGTCTGGACAGCAGCAGAACAGGCACTGCAACCATCTGGTCTGTTCCCATGCTACATATGCACAGAAGAGTGGTATTTCTACCCATGAAATTCACTTTCCATTTGAGTCAGGTAATTAGTTGTATATGGATGTCCAAAGCAGGGCCGCCATCATCACACTTTTTTAAGTCAACAACATACATGCATTTTTTCATATACATATTACCTAAAATATAACAATAACATAGCAGTAGAAACAACTGAGTAATCACAATATAAACATTCACATGAGAGGGGTATTTGATAACTGTTAAACCTCAGGAGTATCAAGAGAAAAGGTCCTGTAATAGGCGAAGTCAACCCAAGTTTACTGAATTTTGTTAAACTTTTGTGGGCCCTTGCTAGCATACGTAAATTTTTCATGGGTTACTGAAATGTTCACTAAACAGATCCAGTCTCCAAATAGGGGTGGAGCAGAAGCGTTCTATTCCTAATTAAGTTTTTATCTCATTAATTGGACACAAATTAATAGTATTGACAAAGCTAGCCAGAAAAGAAACAAAATGGACATCTTAAAATGGAATTTACTTCAGTGGACAGAAATAATTAGAAAAAATATAAAAGTCTACCAGAGAAAGAATTTTTCCAACATAATGTTAACTCCCGCTTGCAGAATTTATTAAGGAGCTGATGCTATAATTATGACCATTACTGACCCCAATTTTAATTAGTTTGACATTTAGATGTTCACAAAATCCATACACAAACCCTTTATGGGTTCTTATTTAGAAGAGGCTGATCTTGAGAATCCACTTCAGTTATTTGCTACCTTAGCAGACCGATATGAAAACACAGGGAAGAAATGTTTCTCTCATTTTAGAAAACCTTTTTAAATAAGATTCTCGCAGCAGGTTTTTATGCAATTGCACATACAACATCACAGTAACTGCAATGGAAATCATTTTTATTACGTTTTAGAACATAAAAACCCATTGCGTCCACTTTCTAAAGAAGAAGCTCAAAAACATTTGGTTATCCTAGGACAAGTTTATGAGCTGAGCACAATTCTTTGCGAGTAAATGTATATATAACTGATAAAATTGTTTATATTTTTACCAGTGATATAAAAAAAATGGCTTCTGTATTGTACAATAAAGCCCTGTCTGAGTAATGTGTATAATATGAAAAATTGGATTTGCAGGTATTGTATAAGTAAAGATTGGAGTTTTTAACACATTTTCTCTGGAAAATTATATGTGGAGACTTCTACAGTACCCAGGCTGCCCTCCTTTACTGCCAAAATATAGCAACCAGTGCGCGAATCAACCCCTTTTGCTGTCACCTTACTCTTTTTGCTTAAACTTTTCACATTTGACTTTAAAATTTTGTATTTGACTTGGTGAATGGAACATTCCTTGTGAATACAATTCTTCTTATACTACTACAAAGACCTAATCCAACAAATTAAAGTAAACAGATTTTTCTAAACATTATTAAATGTTGTGCAAGGAATAAGTATAAGTCAGACATTACTATATCTTTATATAACTTTTGGATTGTCATTTTAGGATTGAAACTTGTTATAAATTTAGACATGTATAAAGTTAACCCTATATAAGTTCATTATCACAGGCACAATTAAAAAAAATACCTTTGTAAAGTTCTTTGATAACCCATTGACACATTGCAGAAATCTTTTCAAAATGCAATTTCTGGGACAGATTCAGAGATTGAAAATAAGGGAGGAAAGTTACTCCTGAGCAACACCATGTTGATTTCAGGGGGAGTCAAGTTAATTGTATTCTTTGCAATACAGTATATTTTTGTATTACTTTTCCACTGTTATTTAGGATTGGGCTAGGAAATATAATCTCTCAATTCTCCTTTCTTATTTTCAATCTCTGAATCTGGTCTTCTGTTACAATAATTAGTGAGCACTTTATAGATCACCATGCAGAAAAGGACTAACTGTATAGCAACTGACTCAGCGCTGATGTCATCCAATGCTTGCTCTACCTCATGCTCGACCAGATCCAAGCAACCAATTTTGATGTGCACAAACCTGCAATTATTAGATGCACTTGGATTCTCATTTGCCAGACCGCAGTATCCAGACATCCATGTAAACCATTACACTAATACCATTGTACTTCCAATTAGAGATGAACGGGCTCGGTTCTCAGAGAACCAAGCACACCCGAATTTGGGGATCTGAGGTGGGATTCAAGCATGGCTCGGATCTCCTCTCGTGCCTCGGGTGACGTCACGATGGCCAAGCTTTCAAATCCTGCTTCGGATCTACTAAGGAGTGCTTGAATGCGGCGATTTAAATCGCTCAACATCGCTGTTAAACTCCTGTGCATTTGTCGTATAAAGCGTCAAATTTACTAAATTGCGATTTACAGAAGAGATTTTCTTGAGTGCACTTAACACATGAGTCAAGTGACGTGAAAAACTGGCCTGTGAAAGCCCAACCACTCTCCCAGTGACTGCCTGGAAAGACCAAGTAGCAAGAAAGTGGAGGACACACATTCATTTCTGCATCCCAGACAATGCATGTGACCTAGCTGTTGGTGGGTCCAAATATTTCTTCACCTGCTCATAAATTACCAGAAGGTTAGCATGATTGAGCCTAAACATTTGCACAACCTCCTGGTCAGACAGTGAGTCAAGGTCCAAACGCACATTAAACACACGTATGTGTCTGCTGATGCGCAGCATGCGCTGAACCAGGGGCTGGTGATGGTCTCTCTCCTACTCCTCCATAGATGTGGTTGCTAATATAGCGGCACTCCAGCCTCAAACACCAATAGAACATCTCCACAATCCATCATAAGCAAAGTAGCAAAAATACAATCTCTCTTTCTATCTCTCTCTCTCTCTCAACAACCAAAAGCCACATGTAAATGCAATTGAGGAGTGGCTTTTATACTTTGCATACAGCAGGATGCTTAATTGCCATCAATTATAGTACAATCGCCTCACCTAGAAGGCGAGTTTTAAGGCAGCGCTTTCCTGGCGATCATCAGGCAATTCCAGAAAATCCCCTTTAGTGAATCAAGTATGTTATATTAAGCATTGCAAAAGTCGGGACTGTGAGGGTACAGCGATGTTGGTCGAGTTGATTCTGGAAAAAGGCAAAGACCTGGGGCTTTGGCTTTAGAGAATACGACGATGGGACAAAAACAACTGGTCACCTCGACTTTGGCCGATTTGGCCAACATCAGTCTTAGTAAATGAGGCCCTTAGTGTGGTGTGTTTCTTTGTTTTTTTGTAGCAATACTGTTGGACTGATATAGTTTGCCATGTGTTCACTTTGCAGGTAAAAAATCACAAGCCGTAAACGTCAATTATCACGTCGTGAGAATAAGCATGATGATAATGATGTTGAATATAGTGGTGTAGCGTAAGAAAATTTGGAGGAGAGGAGAACCAAGTGATCTCCTAGTGAGGAAAATTGTACTCTTGTTGAAAAAATTGTGCCTATTTACCACCAGATTTTAGGGCGTGACGCTGCAACCACATTATTCACTAGGAAAAGGCAACTTTGGAGGGAGGTAGTAAATGCGGTTGGTATATTTAAACGATCAGAAGATAATTGTAAAAAAACGTTTTAACGATATTAAACGTAGAGTAAAGGGAAAAGGGAACGTAAAGTCGCACAAAGAACAGGCAAAGGACCACCACTACGGCAAACATATAACTCATATGAGGAGGAAGCAAGACAAATATTTGCTGAGAAGGGTCTGTATGGTTACAGTGTCGTCGATACAGATGTCCAGCCACAGCAAGGTCATTAAGATTTCACACACAATAATGTATTACACTGTCAAACAGAGCAAACTGATTCAGCCAATCCTCCTGCGTCAGTATCTCAAGCACCACTTGATGAATTTGCACATGTTGAGCAGCCAGGTGAGTTAGACCTGTGAAAAATAAACCAAAATAAAATATTAATATTGTTTATAAAAAAAAAGTTCAGAAATATAACAAGACTAGAATACTTACCTTTTGTACTGTTTATAGGAACCTCTTAACAGTCTCCTTCAAAGCTACAGGCACAGACATCAGCAGATGATAGTCAAATGGTGACCCTAAAATTTGTGACAGATGACATCCAGCAATCAGAGCCAGAACATGGTGAAGAGTCTCATCAATCCCCAGTTTACCCAACCTTAACACCAGCAACACCATCACCACCATTAACACCGGAACAACACCAGCATCCTGATCCCCCACCACCTGATGCGGCAACCCAACTGTCGGAATCAATAGGGGCATTCCTAGATGTTCAGAGAGACTTTATGCGGAGCCAAGCTTGTTGTTTATATAGAATTGAAAGAAACTTAAGGCGCACTAATGTAAATTTTTAACATTGGCTTTTCCTCTATGGTAACATCTATGGATGGTATACAACATGCAGTAATGCTACTTTACTGCACGTTGTTGCACTAATAGGTGTGCTGAAACAAAAAACCATGAAAAAACACACAACAGCCACAAGTTCATCTACTGACACAAGTTTAAATAGCACAAGAGTAAGTTCAGCAACAAATACTGCACCTAGCCGTGGAGCCAGAAAAAGGGCCATTCTGGCAAAAAAATGCAAAACAAAATGTGTTAGTTCTGAAAAACAGTTGTTGCCTTCGTAAATATTGGATCGTTTTTGTGTTTTTTATAAAACGATATTCGTATAATGTTGTTACTCTTTGATAATTTTTGTGCAATGTAACAGACAAATTTGCAACCTCAAAATGATGACAAATAACACTGTGCAAAATAAAATGTTTAGCCAAACAAATGATTGTGCTTTTTTGGGGGGGGGGATTTATACTCACTAATATTGATTTACATGTATGATCAATTTGTGATCTATGGCTTTTCCAAGGTAGACCCTTTTCAAACTCTAGAAACAAAACAAAGCAGAATAAAAAAAATAAACAAGATGTGTATGTTCACAGTTGTTTTTGGATGTTAACACTTACATGAAAAAGACCGTAATATTAGGTCATCCCTAATCTGCCTCCCGCCCTCAGTTGTGTGCATATCACTCAATGGGAAACGTAACCCTGCTTGCTCACTGTCTACTTCCATAACATCTGGGCTTGGATGATGTAAAGCTAAATTATGAAGAAGACAGCAAGCCAGCACAATATCTGCCACCTTTGCAGGGGAGTACAGTAACACAACACCAGATTTATCAAGGCACCTAAACCTGGTTTTTAATAGGCCTCTAGTAGATATATTTGTGCTGTGCAGGAGTTACAGAGTGCAGCAGAGGGGTCATCAGCCAGGAGCGACACCCATATCCTGAATCCCCTAAAATTATAAGTATAAAAGAGAGATGTGTGTTACTTTTGACATTAATTTATGTATTAATATACACATGTTAAGCATTTCAATTAACTATAACCACACTTACCCAACAACCATCCCTCAGCATTTGTCCACTCTCAAATTTGTAGAAAAGGGATGACTGTCTCAGTATATAGGCGCCATGACAAGACCCAGGATAACCAGCAAAGACACTCATTATTCTCATGTTTGCATCACAGACCATCTGCACATTGAGGGAATAATATTGGTGATGATTGATGTACAGATATGATTTATTGTTAGGTGGTCTCAGCGAGTGCAGTCTATCGCTCCAAGTACATTTGGAAATGCAGAGCGATTATAAAAGGCTAACTTGAGGTCTCGCCACTGTGATTCCTGGCTGGGGAAGCAGATATATGTATGCGACACTTTAGCTAGTGCCCTTAACACCTGAGTAAAGTGACATGAAAAGTGAAATAACAATCACTCTTCCGGTCACAGACTGGAAGGAACCTGTGGCCATAAAGTGAATGGAGAACATTCATTTGTGCAGCCCAGAAACTGCATAGGACCTTGATGTTGGTGATTCCAAATCCCTCCTCACCTGCACATAAAGGTTCAGGAAGTTAGTACGGTTCAGACTAAACAATTGCACAACCTCCTCATTTGAGAGGAAGTCTAGGTCCAAACGCATGCCAAAGCAACGCACTTAACGTGGTATGCATCTTCTCAGCATGACCTGGGACTGGTGAGGTTGTTCCTCCTCCACCTTGCTTTGGACCCAATAATATAGGCAGCACACATAACAAAGTTAGTGTGCTACATGTTACCAAAACTGGCCATTTTCTAATTACTAAAAATGGTCAGCAGCTGTGAAGTTTGTGTGGTGCTTTATATAGGCTGAATGCTTTAAAGCAGTCCAATTAAAAGCGATTGGTTCCAAATCACCATCCTCAAGCACCTTTTTCAACTCTGGCAATTTCAGGCCTATTTAGCAGCGACTTGAGGCCAAAGTGCCTTAGTAAGTACAGCGATTTGTATGTGCACCATGCTAAAAATTGCTAGAGCGATGTAAACAATTGCGATTTGTAAACAGAACAAACTGTAATTTTTTGACAAAAATTTCCTTAGTAAATGCAGCGACTTGAAAATCGCAATTAAACACAACAAATCTCTGGCGATTTTAAGCTAATTGACTTTAGTAAATTCGGCCCATAGTATTTTTTTTTTACATAAGTTATTTTTTTTTGCAGCAGCTCAAGTTGTAATCAGATCTGTATCGTCCATGACTATGCAGCAGAAAATCACGTAGAGAAGCGTCACTGGTGTGCGCTCGCCTCCGGATCGGCCCCTTTGTGCCCTTGTGTGGTAAATGTCCTGTCCCAAACAAGTCAAATTTTCATGCCAACAATCTTAAAGAAAATGATTAGTAACTTGTAAACATAATTTTTGAGTTTTGCCTGGCTATTTTTATCCCACTGTTTAATGTACGTGGATGGAGAAATAAGCCATGATTAGCATTTAATAGAGCAAATAAATTCATTTCAGCACTTGATCGCTTCAGCAATCAGAACAATGTTGAAAACATTACAAAGTGCTCTTCCATCTGCTTTTGTTATTCTATTCAACATTGAAGTGATAGAACTGAATTGATCTTGAAGAGTCCTTAATTTACTTCCCCACATCTACCTGTGTAACAAGTGTTCCCATTAAACTGTGTCACCATAAATAACACCAACATCTGCAGCACAAATACTATTGAATTGGTACTCAGGAGTGAGTTGTAGGCATAATGGTATTCTAATACTTTATTTACAACACTCATATTTAACAATGTCAACAATGTGTAATAAAAGTGTAACATTAATGATCCAGAACGGGTCAATATAAAAGATGGCATGAACAAGTTAGAAACTAAAGGCCGTATTCAGAGATCCATATTAGCGGCGACTTATGTGCGTATTTATAGCTACGTTTCAACTGCACATGCATAGTAACTTTTTGTACACTTTCTGCGCGGAAGTCAAGCGGAAAAATACGCACCTAGGAATTTAAATATAAATGGGCGGGGGGAGGCATTTAAATGAAGGGAAGTGGGCGCAATTAGAAAAATACGCCCGCACGTAAGACAAATAAGTGCGGAAGTGGCGAGGAAAGTTAAGGCTAGTCTATGGAGGCGGAAGTTTCCGTGACCTAGGTCTAGAGAGGGAGAGTGTCAGGGGTTTGGCATGCTCTGTAGGTGTGTATATTTGCGCTCTGATCGCATCACGGAAGGCTGAATACGGCCCTAAGTATATAGGACCGGATCCAGCCGCCCGCGCGTTCTCCATGCTTGTGGGGGTCTTTCAGTTCACACGAGAGAGGGGATCCGCTCGTAAATGTGAGGTAACACCCACACTGTACACTTTGCATGCTTCCCCCCATCCACCTTAGTGTCATTGGGGTAAATCCAGACCTACAGACTAGTTACGTTAGAACGCGTAGCGTATTTACGCTAGTGTATTTTCTATGCACTCCCTTAGGCCCTCCCCTCACTCTTACGTACTTTGGCCGTTTTACGCTGCCCAAACCCTACCTTAACTTTTCATAGCGTAAGTACTGACGTACGTAATGGATTTATATACGTGACGGCCAAACCCAGCCCACACTGTCCAATTTAAATGCCTCCCTCACCTCCAAAGTGTAATTACAGGTGTTGCATGGATTCCCTCGCCCGTTCATTCATAATTACGGTGATGGTACGTACGTTAGGAATTACGTGGCTTAACATCTGTTTTGCGCATGCGCAGTAAATATAAATAGGTGAATTTACGTCATTGGCTAGCGTAAATACGCTAGCGTACTTAGCTCAGGATCTAGCCCATTTTTCGTAAATACCACTGTACAGAACTAAGTTCTGTACGATGGTTGTTACGTTATTAACGTTACGTTATTGCATGCACCCTCTAGTCCAGTGGTTCCCAAACTTTCTCAGTATGAGGGTCTCCATATTATTTTCAAGGCACCCCTAAGACAAAAATATAATAGAGTAGAATAGAGAATAGAAACATTCCACGGCACCCCGGTGAGAGCATCACGGCACCCCAGGGAGCCGCGGCGCACAGTTTGGGAACCACTGCTCTAGTCCATTCAGCCCGCTTACGCACCTTGCATGTGTAAGTGGGCTATGGTTATGAGGTTTGGATCCGGTCCATAGTTCATATATATATTTCTAGAACTCAGTTTAGTCACCATTTGCAGATAACAGCAGGTGCAAACAAAATATATGCAGTTTTGACCCTTTTATGAGGCACTTGAGCTGTCTGCATTGGCACTGAAAGAGCTGCAAGTGAATAAGAACAAAAGTGAATTATATCCAATGCAGAATTAGTGATGTAGCACTGAAGTTGCTTATAAATACAAAGTAAAAGATACTAATAATGAGATGAATCTTTATAATTTAATAATATATTATACTTAGACCATGAAAAGGTGTAAGGAAATCAATTTTAATAAATACAACTTCTGTGAATGTCTTGGAAAATAAAGCAGAGTGGACAGCTGGTTATTATGTAGAGAAATAAAATTTATCTTATGGAAGTTTAATAAAAACTAAATTAATCTATTCAATTATTTTATAACCACAAAGTCACACATTACCCTTATATGTAATCTGTGAGAGAAAATGGATTCCTGAAGCTGAATGAAAGACAGCACAATATGGTTGCTTGTTTTAACATGACCATAGTGAGGTTATAAGACTTCAGTGTTTTAAAAAAGATCATTGTTGTCCCATGTTTTACCTTAGAGATAATGCTACACAGAACAGATTTTCTGGTTATGTGATCTACCATGCACAACGATCGTAATTAGGATATATTTTAGGAGCTCCAGTGCCCATGTGTATGAACTATGTATGTAATCAACATAAGGTGTGTCTGTTATTACTTTGAATCAGACATCCCTAATGTATGTAATAAATCAGCTTTGCTTTTCATTTGACTCTGCATCAGTAAATTAATTTCCTCATCAAACCCCAAAGTTACACCATCATACATTGAGGTCCTTGTACTAATTAGCTATTGTGAAAAGTATAGACATTTAGAAGTGGCGGCATGAAAACACCGAAAATAAGAAAAGTGAGTAATGGTGAATGCAGCTTTTCAATAAAATCAGTCTGAGAAGCGACAGTATGGCAGAGCACTGTATAGCACTTGATTTCGAGTTCTGGTGTCCTTAAACTGGTTATGCTCAAACATGATGGGCCCCCTCCCCAGTTTTAATTATGAATTGCAGGTACCCCTCCCCAGTTTTAATTATGTACTGCAGGTCCCCTTCCCCAGTTTTAATTATGTATTGCAGACCCCCTCCCCAGTTTTAATTATGTATTGCAGGCCCCCTCCGCAGTTTTAATTATGTATTGCAGGCCCCCACCAATCACTTACCCGCTGTCACGGAGCCTGGTCTTCTTACTCCTCCGCGGTGTGCGCTCTCTGCCTGCAGAATGACACTGACGCAACCTTGGGGTCACGCCTGCGTCATTCATGAGAGAGGGAGGAAATGCTGCAGAGTAGAGGCAGACACTGCTGCAGCGATAGGTGAGTAAAGGGGATGACAGAGTCTCGTCTGTCCATCACCCCCTTTACTCACCTCAGCGCAGCAGCACTGTGATGCTACTGCCAGGGGCTGTCCCCTCTGTCCGGGCCTGGGACACTAGGCCCGGCTGTCCCCCAAGATGGCTGCCCTGTAACCCGGCATGTAAATGGAGGTGGGGAGTCCCGCCCCCTGGCGCCCCAGGCGATCGCCTAAGATCGCCTAATGGTAGCAGCCCCGTCTGTCTCCAGGCCCGCCGTCAATAAAAAAAGACATACTGTTGTAATAGATGCACTCACATAGCTCCGCTTGTGTAACAGTTTTGTATCACTCTGATACGCTCTTATACACGCGGAGCTATGTGAGTGCAACTACAGTATTACAACAGTATCTTTTTTTCGTTTAACACAACTTGGTTGCATTCTCTCTCTTTTTCTTTTACCTATCTCTCTGCATACTTGACGCTGAACCTTTTTGGGTCCCCGCTTCGAACGGTCCTATTTTGATATCTATTGCTTCTGCCTTGATGAGACATAGCAATCAATCCCCGAAGCACCGAACAAAAACTACCCTTAAACTAATTCTAGGCCGTATGCAGAGCTCCGGCCACATTGCAAATGCGGCCAGAGTTTTCCTATATGTCCTACTGCGCATGCGCAGTAATTCTGTAACGTAACCTACGTTACTTGTTGCAACGTGGATTGTGTATACGCGGTCTTAAAGACATATCGGAAAACTCCGCCCGCATTTGCAATGCTAACTAACTCTAAGCGAAGGAGAGGCAGCTCCTGGACTCTGCTGCGGCGCTGAGGTGAGTAAAGGGGGTGACGGAGCCTCGTCTCTACGTCACACCCTTTACTTACCTTAGCGCAGCAGCAGAGTTAAACCCCCGAACCCGGCGCCCTAGGCGATCGCCTAAGATCACCTAATGGTAGCGCCGGCCCTGGGTAGGCAAGACAGTCAATATACAGGCTTGGCAGGACCGGACTATGCCAGACTGGAACAGGTAGGCAAGACAGTCAATATACAGGCTTTGGCGGGCCCGGAACATGCCCG
>WWET01000519.1:75830-124552 GCA_011038615.1 Limnodynastes dumerilii
CTGGAATAGGTAGACAAAATAGTTCAATGTACAGGCTTGGCAGGACCGGACTATGCCAGACTGTAACAGGTAGGCAAGATAGTTCATTGTATAGGCTTGGCTTACCAGACCATCTGTCGAAAAGCTGAGCCAATAGCAGGTTTGCAGAGTTGGAGTTGTAGATAAGCTGAACCGGAGCTGGATTGCAGGTAAGCTGGACCGGACCTGGATTGCAGATCAGCTGGACTGGAGCTGGATTGCAGGTTACCTGGACCGGAGCTGGATTGCAGGTCACCTGGACCGCAGCTGGATTGCAGGTAAGCTGGACCGGAGCTGGATTGCATGTAAAATGGATTGGAGCTGGATTGCATGTCAGCTGGACCACAGCTGGATTGCAGGTCAGCTGGACTGGAGCTGGATTGCTGGTCAGCTGGACCAGAGCTGGATTGCAGGTAAGTCGGACTGGAGCTGGATTTCAGATAAGCCAGACTGGAGCTGGATTGCAGTTAAGCTTCAGGATCAGAGTTAGGATCAGAATCAGAGTCAGGATCAGGATCAGAGTTAGGACCAGGATCAGAGTCAGGATCAGGATCAGGATCAGAGTCAGGATCAGATTCAGGATCAAGATCAAGATTGCAAGGCACCCTAGAGTGAACAAGTTGTTCTGGCACTTTGAAGACTGGCCACAGGGTTTAAATAGTGCGCCCTGTGCACTGATTGGCTGGAGTACTGGAGCAAGTGGTTCCTATTTGCCCCTCGTAGCATGTGACTCAGAGCAAGATGGTGGTGCCGAAGGACCGGAGGTCTGCGGTACTTGGCACCAGAATACATGTGGGGATTCCAGGAGAAGACTGCAGAGGTCAGGGCTAGGTGAGTATAGGAGACTGTCACTATGCTGGTGACAGTCTCCAGAAGCCTGGACCGCGGGACCGCCGGGAGGGGACTGCCGACAGCCGGCTCCTGAGAGGGTAAGTCCGGCACTTGCCGCCACGGCTCGTCACAGTACCCCCTCCTTTACAGGTGGCCTCTGTATGCCCAATCTGAGTCTTGGCAGGATACTTAGCGATAAATGTTTTAATTAATCTGGGTGAGTTGATGTTAGAGGTGCGGATCCAGGCGCGTTCTTTGGGGCTGAATCCTTTCCAATTCACCAAGTATGCGAGGTGGCCATGGCGGATTTGTGAGTCCACATCCACAATCTCCTTAACTTCAAATTCTTCTCCTTGAGTACCAGAGATCCTGGCCTTTTCACTGGTGACAAAAACCTGTTGATCACTAAAGATTTGAGCAAGGAGTCACGAAATGAGTTAGGGATCCGAAGATAAGGAGGAAGATCCAACTTATAGGCCACTGGATTTATGACCTTACTGATTTTGAAAGGTCCCAGGAATTTAGGAGCGAACTTCATGGTGGGTACCTTGAGACGGGGATTCTTGGATGCCAGCCAAACTCCTTACCCTGGACGTAGAGGAGGAATAGCACTCCAATCTGCATGGATCTTATACCTCTAAGAAGCTTTAAAGAGCGCAGCTCTTATCTTCTTCCAAGTTGTCACAAATTCTTTCAAAGATGTTACTGAAGCAGACACAGAAGCGGCTGGTAGAAGGGAAAAAGGTAGTACTCTAGGATGATATCACTTTAAACAGAGTGTCGTCCAAGGATTCGTGATAGTGATGATTGTGTGAAAACTCTGCCCATAGTAAAAGGTTTACCCAATCATCCTGAGATGAAGAGACGTATAAAAGGATTCCAGGTTTTGATTGCGCGCTGCGTCTGTACGCTTGTCTGTGGGTGATAGGCAGTGGAGAATTTAAGATTGATTTGGAGGCTCTTGCATAATGCTCGCCAGAAAGAAACGATAAACTGGATGTCTCTGTCATACACAATCTGCACAGGGCACCCGTGAAGTCGAAAAACAAGAGTAATGAAAAGCTGGGCTAGGACTGGAGCAGAAGGTAACCCCTTTAGGGGTATCAAATGGGCCATTTTTTAAAACCGATCTACTACCACCCAAATTGTGTTGTACTGTTTGCAGGGAGGTAGATCGGTGACAAAGTCCATTGATATATGAGTCCAAGGAGCTTTTGGGAACAACAGAGGCTAAAGAGCATCTGAGGGTGCTTTCCGAGATGTCTTGTGTTGTACACAATGAGAACAAGCATTCACATAGGCCTTGATGTCCTCACGTAGAGATGGCCACCAGTAATCACAGGAAATGAAAGCCAGGGTCTTGGTGATGCCTATGTGCCCTGAGAATTTGGAAGCATGAGCCCAGTGCAAGAGTCTTTTCCTAAGGACAGAAGGAACAAATGTCTTATGGACTGGAATGGGTTGAGTACTAGCAACCATGACAGGGTCCAGAATGAGGCGATCCTCCTTTTTTTCAGAATCCTCCGTGGAGATCTGTCTGGATATGGTGTCCGCTTTATGGTTCCTTGATCCTGGAGAAAAACGTAGCTGTAAGGTTGGAGCATGAAAAAAAAAGAGACCACTGGGCCTGGTGGGGGTTGATGCACTGAGCAGTTTTAAAGTACAACAAATTTTTATGGTTAGTGAAGACTATAATAGGGTGAGTTGATCCCTCGAGAAGATATCGCCACTCCTCCAGCACCAGTTTCATGGCGAGAAGATCCTTCTCTCCAATGGCGTAGTTTCTTTCAGCCAGAAGAAACTTCCTAGAGAAGTATCCACAGGGATGAATTTGGACATCCAGAAACTTTTGCGACAGGACTGCTCCAGTTCCTTCCGAGGAAGCATCCACCTCCAGAAAGAAAGGCAGAGAGATATCAGGTTGCCTGAGTACTGGGGCCATGACAAAGGCTCCCTTAAGCTGTTGGAAGGCCTGTTCACTCTTTACAGGCCATTTTGCAGTGTTGGAAACTTTGCGAGTCAGGGATGGATGATTGGAGCAATGATGGTCGAATAGTTCCGGATGAAGCATCTGTAGAAGTTTGCAAAGGCTATGAATCTCTGGATGCTTCTCAGGGTGGTGGGTTGTGGCCAATCTAGAATGGCTTGAACTTTGATAGGGTCCTTCTGGATTTGAGTTCCTGAGAGGATGAAGCCTAGGAAGGGGATGCTGCTGGTCTCAAAGGTGCATTTCTCCAATTTACAAAACAAGTGATTGCTCTGTAGGCGGGACAGAACTTCCTTCACCATAGTGCGATGGGTAGTCAGGTCGTCCAGCTATACTACCACCGAGGTGTTCAGAAGATCCCGGAAGATCTCATTGATGAATCCTTGGAAGATGGCAGGGGCATTACTCAGGGCAAAGGGCATCACCAGGTATTCATAATGCCCATCCCACATGCTAAATGCCGTCTTCCACTCATCACCGCTCCGGATCCTGATTAAATTGTATGCACCCCTTAAGTCAAGTTTTGTGAAAATCGTGGAACCCTTGATACGGTCGAACATCTCAGAAATTAACGGCAGAGGGTATCGGTTTTAGATGGTTATGGCATTCAAACCATGATAATCGATGCAAGGACAGAGACCACCATCCTTTTTCTTGACAAAAAAAACCCAGCACCAGCAGATGACGAAAAGAGGCGTATGAAGCCCCTAGCGAGATTCTCCTGAATATAGTCTGTCATGCCTTGGGTTTCGGGTACAGGTAGTGCATATGTTCTACCTCTAGGTGGCATGTATCCAGGAATAAGATCAATGGGGCAATCCCAGGGATGATGAGGCGGTAGTGTCTCAGCGGATTGCTTACTGAAGACGTCCTGGAAGTCTTGGTATTGGACCGGAATATCAGGAGTGGAATCAGACTTGACGAGCCACTGTGGGAGTACATGGACCAGACAATTTTGAAAGCAGGTTTTACCCCAATGAACAATTTGGGAAGAAGACCAGTCTATGTGGGGGTTATGTTATTGAAGCCTGGGCAATCCCAGAATTATAGAGAAACTGGCTTTAGACAGGACAAGCAACCAGATGGATTCCTCGTGAAGAACTCCTGTTTGGAATTTTACGGGAGTAGTTCGGTGGTTAATGGTACTGCCTGGAATTCAACTGCCATCCACAGCCATGAGATAAGTTGGAGTAGCAATCTCCTCAGTGGGAATTCCTAGAGATTCTACAGTGTGTAGAAGAAAGCAGAAGAAAAATCAGCTGGAGGGGAATTATATTGATGCAGCAACAACTCTAAAAACCAGGAATCAATATATAGAGTTGGTGAAATACAATGTAGAAAGCTTGTCCAGAAATAAATAAATATAAAGTGCAATTTGTGCAATAAACGTCAGAGATACCAGCTTCTTCTACTAGGATAAAACCTCGGCAGAAAGTCTCAAAGATATCAGCTTATTCTCCTGGAATGATACCTCAGCAATGAGCCTTGAGAAAGATTGTTATCACAATCGAAACGCGTTGACTAAGGAGCACAGAGATACAATATTTTACCCACGGATTCATCGTTGCAGAATATCTGCTATTAATGCTTTTAAAGAACTACTAATATGTGAGTATTTTTAATCCAGCAATATCTATATCATAAATAAAATTGAGTTGCACTATTCGTGCTTTCTCCTCTTTATTCCCTCACAATGGGCCTGATCCAGAGCTACGACCGCTAGCGATCGTACGCCGATCGTAAGCGAAAATTAGTGAAAAAAAACGCACTACGCATGTGCAGTATGACAACTTCCGGTCGACCGAAGGACATGAGCGAACAGCGAGCGTATTTTCAGCGTATTTTTCGCTCAAGGGGCGTGCGTTTTGTACGACGATAGTCTGGACGCTCGAGTTACTACACAGAGGCGGGGATAGCCATTTAAATTGTACAGTATGGGCGTGCTAAGTCCAGTACGACCAGCGTATCGGTACGAAAATTCGCACGTACGCTGGAAAATCTTAGGGTAGGGTTCAGCCGGCGTAAGCAGGTACAATCAATGGGAGTGTTATGGGCGTGAACGTTTATACGCCCGGGCGAACGTACGCTACGCTCGCGGGCGATTGCGGTCGTAGGTCTGGATCAGGCCCAATGTGTATGGGACCTGGTGGAACGCTGTGGAGAAGTAACTGAAATGAGGCTTGAATAGACGCAGGTACCGGCGGGTGATCGGAGCTGTCACGCTGTATACATACGAGGTCTTAATGGACTACGAGACCTCCCCGCACGGTAACTATAACATCCACTTCCAGCCTCACACATCAGCAACCCGGAGAAAATACAGATCTACAGGACCTTCAAAACGGACACTCTGAATAATACACTACGAACTGTAAGCTGAATTGACCCTTACGGACCGGCATCATTACTTTTACATATAAGACTTGGGGTGCTTATTATTCAGATTCACTTGTCTTGAAATAATTTTTTGCCTCTTATTGCGACCGCTATTATCCTGTCTTTTCCTTGTTAAATAGATAAATTAGAGATGGGTCCATGGTAAAAAAACAAATTTAAATAGTACTTTGAAGAGAAAAACCTTGTGAATTAAGTTCAGCAAACTCTGCTTAAAAGTACCGGTATTACTCCTTATCAATGAGACACAGTAATAAAGCAGACTTACAGGCCGATGAAAGCAGGCAGTTCTCTTCTGTATCCAATTGTGATTTCAGGTGGTTAGCGTGGTCTCTGTAATTCTGGTCTCGATGTGGGGTTCGGGTGGCGGGAGAGTCGGGCGCCAGTCAGCTGATTCTGTCTCCCGCAGCAGATCTAGTCTCTGTTAATCACTTTGCGATAAGTACAGGGACGTCCTTCCTGGTGTTCACCTCAGAGCCGCGGTTCTCTCTTCAATAACGCAGATCATAGTAAAAAGAAATATTTATTACAATATAATAAAGAAATAAAATTACAAGTACACAAAGAAAGGTACTACTACCCAGGGTAGCACCGCTTAGGCTTGGATGTTACAGTCCCAGGAAAAAAGCTCAGAGCGGTGCTAAAAACAGCTGGAGATGACTTCAAAGGTAAAAAGACAAGTACCCCACCGACGCGTTTCAAATCTCTGCGATTCTTTATCAAGGCAAAAGGGGTACTTGTCTGGTAGGAGGTGTATTTATAGTGCATAAATTTAAATGAACCAATGGGATAAATACATTTTTTCCAATGGGGAGACAGAAAAACTTTCCTTGCCAGCTCAAAAATATATACAGGCTGTAAGTGGTACAATATCAACATTATAAAAGCTTCTGAAAGGATGTTTCAATATAAATACTAATGCAAATAAAATGATTTCTCCTTATATATGGTTTACATAAAATAATTGTTATTATTATTTACATGTAAATGAAATAAATAAATCAAGATGATGGCATATTAAATATACAAAAATATTAAAGAAATCATTTAAAACCAAAGCATTCTCGGATATGTCAATATAGATATTCATGTAAGTAAAAGAATTTCTAGTTTACATATAAAAAGCATGTTAGGTATAAGAAAATATTAAAGTAATTATTTAAAACCAAAAGATTCTCTGTTGTTTGGAGGTCAAAGTTTAAGTATAATATATTTTTACATTTAGATATCATGAATTTTATCTATTGGAATATTATAAAACATATATTACATATATAGGGGGGGGGCGATATATATCTATGTGAAATATCAAACATGAGACATCATAATAATAGAGATGGGGCATATTGGAACTCATGAACTAAGTAATCAGGCCGGTTGGCACTGTATTAAATCAGGGGTTTCAGCATGAGATATAGTGACTTTTCTTAAAAATAATCTGAATATACAGGATAGATGTTGAGTTCAGAAATATATAATGAAGGCCATAGATTTTAATAAAATAATAAATAAACTTAAATTAATAGAAAAAATCCATTGTTGCATTTTACACCAAATGGGTTCCATTCATTGGAGACCTTTCTGCAGTACCCTGTATTCTCTGGAGGTCCCCTCTCCAGGTACTAACCGAGCCTTTTCTTGCTTAGTTTCCAAGATCTGATGGGGTTGGGCGCTTTAAGGGTAGTTTGACCGCAGTGGAAGGCTCTTCTTTAGGTTCCTAAGAAGACTATCTAATTTATCTATTGTCAGCTGAGGTCTCATTGATAAGGAGAAATACCGGTACTTTTAAGCATAGTCTGCGACATTCTTTGCTGAACTTAATTCATGAGGATTTTCTATTCAAAGTACTATTTAAGTTTGTTTTTTACCAGAGAAGCATTCTACATTGTATCCTAGTAGAAGAAGCTGGTATCTCTGATGTTTATTGCACCCATTGCACTTTATATTTATTTATTTCTGGAGAAGCTTTCTACATTGTATTTCACCAACTCTATATATTGATTCCTGGTTTTTGTTGCATTTTTAGGCACTTCTCATATTCATTTCACATTGCACATTTTGGTATTTATGGGATTTTTTTATATATAGATATTCTATTCATTGATTTTATATATTGATTGGATATTGATTTATATTGATTTGCACTATTTTTAATATTGGTATTTATTCCCCCACTTCTATTTATTATCACCCCTCCCCATTCCCTTTTCCCCAGCGCTCCACACCTACCTTTTTTGTTTACTCAAGTCTATCTGCCAATGTTGGAATTGTCCCTTGGGGGTTTTCCCCGGTTGGATCCATGGGGCCAGAACAAACTGTCATGGCTACAGGGTTTTGTGGATCTGTCACGGGTACCAGGGGAAGGAATAGACAAGCAGGTTTAATGTTAGGTTTGCTCATGAAGGTACATGGATTCAGAAAATAGGCAGACTATGCCAGACTGGAACAGGTATGCAAGACAGTTCAGTAGGCTTGGCAGGACTGGACTATGCTGGACTGGGACAGGTAGGCAAGACAGTCAATATACAGGCTTGGCAGGACTGGACTATGCCGGACTGTAACAGGTAGGTAAGATAGTTCAGTGTATAGGCTTGACTTACCAGACCATCTGGCATAGAGCTTAGCCGTTAGCAGGTTTGTAGAACTGTAGTTTTAGATGAGCTGAACCGGAGCTGGATTGCTGGTCAGTTGGACCGAGGCTGGATTGTAGGTAAACTGGACCGGAGCTGGATTGCAGGTTAGCTGGACTGGAGCTGGATTTCAGGTAATCAGATTTCAGGTGGATCGGATTCAGTATCAAGATCAAGATTGCAAGGCACCCTGGAGTGAACAAGTTGTTCTGGCACTGAGAAGACTATACACAATGTTTAAATAGTGTGCCCTGTGCACTGATTGGCTGGAGGACTGGAGCAAGTGGTTCCTATTGGGCCCTCTTAGCATGTGATTTAGAGAAAGATGGCGGCGCCCTTGGACCGGAGCTCTGCGGTACTTTGCACCAGAATACACGTGGGGACGTCAGGAGAAGGGGACCGGGCTAGGTGAGTGTAGGAGACTGTCACTATGCTGGTGACAGTCTCCAGGAGTCTGGACTGGGGGACCGCCGGGAGAGGACTGCCGACGGCTGGTTCCCGATAGGACTGCCGCCGTGGCTCGTGACAGTATGTGAATGTTGCATTCTTCAATGTGCAAATACAATCCTTGTTATATATTGAAACCTTTTTAAATTTTTTGCAGGGATGTTTTATGTGAATGTTGTTGAGATCCCTGTACACATCATTGGAGATACAGCCTACCCTTTGCAGCGATGGTTGATAAAGGGCTTCACGCAACACCATCAACTTTCTCAGGAGCAAGACTGTTTCACCCATACCCTCACTTCGGCTCGGATGGTAGTGGAGAATTCTTTTGTCCATTTTAAATGACGTTGGCTTCGTTTAATGAAATGCAACAACATCAACATAATGCTTCTGCCTCATGTCATAGCAGCTTACTGTATTTTACATAATATATGTGAAATAAAGAAAGAACAGTTTTTGCCACAGTGGAACATTCAGTACAGGTTTTCCAGGAGCCGTCTGATACAGACTTTAGCGAGGGTGAGCGGCCTTATTCCATTGCTGAACACAACACCCTTGCTGCAAACCTTTATTATGTACATTAAAATAAATACACTTGTATTGGTTAAAGTGCTATTTTTTTTTTACATAGCACATACTATTATACATAGTAGCACATATGTAATTTTAAAAAAAAAATATAAATATATATAAATTATAAAAGTGCCTTCTTTGGCAAAACATAGAAAATGTAACCTCAGCTACATTAATACAAGTTAACTATACTAAGAAACAACAACCTTACTAATCTATCTAAACATACATACAAGCTATATTAACAGGTTATAAATCTTCGTAATATGTGGGCAGGTATTTGCTTATATTTTGAACAACTTGGTGGGTAAAGACTTGCGGCTCTGGTGTACTTTAATTACGAATAGGTGCTGGAAGTGGCTGGCTTTGGGCTTGATGCTGTGGTGCACTATAGTCTCAACGAGGTGGTAGAAGTGGCTGGTTTTGCCCAGGATGCTCTGGTGCACTATAGTCGCAGTGAGGGTAACCAGCTTGATATGATGCGGCTAGTGCACTATAGTCATGGTGAAGGTGACTGGCTTGATAAGATGCGGTATGGTGGGTTGGTGCACTATAGTCATGGTAAGCCTGACCACCATAGTCGGGGGTAGGACAGTGATATGACAATGGCGGTGGGGTTGGTGGTTGCTGTGTGTTCCGCATACTCTCTAGCATGTGGGTAATAAACGCATTATTGCACTCACGATTCTTTTGACTTATGCCGGTGCTGATGCTGCGCAATTCCACCAGAACTCACGCTGATGCTAACTTTCATGACCCAGGAACCACTGCATACCATTATCATCCTGCAACTGCATGGATTCAATCTCCACCTTGCTGAGGCGTTTCCGTTTTTTAGGAACATTAAAAAAATAGAAAAAGGCCACATGTATACAATCTACGTAAGGAAACGCTCCGTAGATGGCGTAAAATATTTACTACATGTGTGCATTAGCACAGCACTTAGAAATCGGCACGTAACTTACCAAAACACGTAGTTATGAATCCGTTCTGCTGTCTATAAAGTCTCATAACCAATGAAATATTGGACTTTTGTTTATGAACTTTTACCATGGACTTAAATATTGTGCAACATTGTCACACTGTCTATTTTGGATATATGAGCAGCATTTACAGACTATATTGGACTTTGAACTTTTAAAGGAAGATACAAAGATAAAGAATTCACATTAAGGATACAAAAGTAAAAATTGCAGTACTTACTGTTCCCACGCAAGCCAGAAGATGTGGATGATTGCTACTCTGCCGGTACTGCAGCATCATCAGCGCTTTCGGTTGGTTCACATGGTGCAGGCACATCACATTACAAAACCTCAGGCACGTCGTACTGTTCACCCATGCTGGGGTCCCCGGCAGTACCTGATGATTCCAACGGTGGGTCATCAAATATCAGTGGAGAGGAGCAGCATGATGCAACGCATGATTGTGACTTCTCCAATGCTCCAGCGGGCAAAGATGATGACATTGCCCCCAGATTTGAGGACGCAGTGTTGCCAAAAACTTCTTGACATTAGTCAAATAATAACCATTCAATATGGCCAGCTCTGCTCCTCCTCCTGCTGTCCAGCACTTTGGAATATTGTTTACGCAGAGATTTTAACTTGCTGACCACCTACCTGCTGCTGGGACTTTTCAATCCCTCATTCTTTGAACTTTTCTTGCTCTTCACCTCTGATGGAGAGCAACTCACGCACATCCTCTTTTCTCCAGTGAGCCATGGTGCCAGATTTACTAAGCTACGGGTTTGGAAAAGCATAGATGTTGCCCATAGCAACCAATCAGATTCTAGCTCTCACTCTCCGATTACATGCTAGAGAATGTCAGCTAGAATCTGATTGGTTGCTATGGGCAACATCTCCACTTCTCCAAACCCTCAGCTTAGTAAATCTGGCCCATGGTGTCTGTTAGGGTGGTGGCAGTTTTAAAATGACATCAATCTCCAGTGCCGTCAACCATCCAATCAGGTTTCTTTGTGAGAGACCTGGGTTGAAATATCATTAGGGACATTTCATATTGCTACCTTACCCATGTCAGACACGGGAAAAACTCTTCTTTTTTGTCATGTTGAAATCCTGGGTTATTAGACCCGGGTCGAGAACCCCGGAACCTTTCACATCACCACTTGACCCGGGTCCCGCTTTGAACCTAGTCCCAGGTATTTGTAAAAAAAAATAAATGGATTTTAGTGGTGATTTGAAAGGGGTATTAGGTACATACCTAAATATGAATGCAGTCCAAGGTTGTCATTAAATTAGAAACTTTCAAATTAATGTTTATTTAGTCTTAACCACCCTTTTTTCCAAAACATTTATTGGAATAAAGGTAGTATAAAATGTAAGTGTATACTATATTTATAAAACTTTGCAAACTTTAATAAAGGAGGGCCTAATACTTTAACCTCCTGGGTAGAAATAAAGAGAATAACTGAAGCAATATTCAAAGTCTGAAATAGTAAAGATATGCATAATGTATAAACACCTTAATAATAAAACACAGTTTATAGAGGATAAAAATATATTTTCTCAGTGGCAGTAAAGGTGTTGTGACTGTAAGTCCCATCATACCTTGTCAGGTATGAGCTATGCCTATGTTGTTGGAGAATATATAAGTATCACTGATTACCTTTACCTTGTAACAGTAGAAAACATTTTATATGTAAAAAATAGCATGTAAGTTGTAAGTTAATGACATCAAAATAAGGTGGAGTTTTTTTAAGCCTTTTTAATCTCTTAATGCAATTTCAATGTTGCATGATGATATGGCAGGTAACAAACTGATGCCTAATAATTACACCTGGGGCTAGATTTACTAAAGTATGGAAAAGGTAAATTGGAGGTGTTGTCCATAGCAACCAATCAGATTCTAGCTGACATTCTCTGATATGTAATAGGAAAGTGAGCGTTAGTATCTGATTGGTTGCTATGGGCAACATCTCCATCTACTTTAGTAAATCTAGCCCCTAGAGTCAAAATCACATAATATTAAACTGTACTTCATAACTTATAACTAGACATAGGATTATATGCATTTGCATGTTTGCATATGCAAATGCATAAAACGCTATCTTTATAGCGTTATTGCATATTTTAGTATTTTTTCATTGACAGTGCTTATTTCAGTAGTTAAATGTGTTAGATGTGTTGTATTACGCGGGAACGGTGGCGGGCCGCAGCCAGTGATGTGCGCCTCACACTCACTCGGCAAGCGCACTGAACCCGATCTGCTGGCTCGCACTAGGCAAAAGCGTTGACGGGATGCAGCGCGCGTGGGGGGAAGGGAGTACGGCACTCGTTGCTTCACGCAATTCAATTGTTTGTCATTCAATTGCTCGCTGTGTTTGTTAACCTACGAAAATCTTACTTTTGTTGAAATAATGCCGCCAGTGAAAAAAAATACCCAGACTTTAATGGAATCTTGGATAAAAAATTACCCAGGCCAATTTACGACTGATGTGATTTTCTGCAAGGTTTGTGACAAGCGAATACCTTCATAAAAAAAAATACCAGATCAATCAACATGTGAGTACTGCTTCCCATATATTGTGAAAATAAACGTTAATTCTAATAAATAGTATTTTGATTGTGCATATTTTGTGCATATTTCGCCCTTTTTTAGTGCATATTTGCATGCATATTTTGGCATTTTGATAGTGCATATAATCCGATGTCTACATATCACATTTTAAAATATAGTCACAGCAATGCAAGCACAAAGTATTATATTTACAAGGACTGCCTAACTGTCTTTATGCTGTAAATGGGTTAGGTGTTGAATATGATATGGATATATTTATGCAGATGTCTCTAAGTTATTTTCTCTGCAGTGAATTCCAATATAAGTGGAAGCCTACAATGCTTTTAAGATTGGCAATTTGCGATGCAGTAAATACACAAACAAAACTCTTTAAAGTAGCATAGGCTAGTTTATGTATATCACCTGCTATACTACCTCCTTCTACCAAGCAATATTTACATTTTTATTCTCACAGAAATAAATATGCTTTTAAGTTTATTTGTGTTTTAAAGACTACTGCAGCCCTGGCCAACCTATAGCTCTTCAGGTGTTCTCAATATATGAGACCCAGCATGCTTAGACAGGTTTCAACCATACCTATACAGTTAAATAATGCTGGGACCAGGGCCGGTGCTAGGGTGTTCGGCGCCCCCCCCCTGCAAACTTTAATTTTGCATTCTTCTGTTTAACAATTTGAAATTGACACCAGTGACCATCCTAGATTATAGTAAGCGTCATCATACAACACAATTGTAACCACAATAAAGTAAATCATAGTCACCACTATACAATAGTGTCCTAGTCTCCACTATACATATATATATCCCCCATCCTGTCTCTCCAGCACCCAGTATCCCCATCATGTGTATCCAGCACCCATCATCCACCATCATGTGTATCCAGCACCCAGTATCTCCATCATATGCATCCAGCACCTATTATCCCCCATCATGTCTCTCCAGCACCCAGTATCCCCCATAATGTGTATCCAGCACCTAGCATCCCCATCATGTGTATCCAGCACCCAGTATCCCCCATCATGTGTATCCAGCACCCAGTATCCCCATCATGTGTATCCTGCACCCAGTATCTCCATCATGTGTATCCAGCACCTAGTATCCCCATCATGTGTATCCAGCACCCAGTATCCCCATCATGTGTATCCAGCACCCAGTATCCCCATCATGTGTATCCAGCACCCAGTATCCCCATCATGTGTATCCAGCACCCAGTATCCCCATCATGTGTATCCAGCACCCAGTATCCCCATCATGTGTATCCAGCACCCAGTATCCCCATCATGTGTATCCAGCACCCAGTATCCCCATCATGTGTATCCAGCACCCAGTATCCCCATCATGTGTATCCAGCACCCAGTATCCCCATCATGTGTATCCAGCACCCAGTATCCCCATCATGTGTATCCAGCACCCAGTATCCCCATCATGTGTATCCAGCACCCAGTATCCCCATCATGTGTATCCAGCACCCAGTATCCCCATCATGTGTATCCAGCACCCAGTATCCCCATCATGTGTATCCAGCACCCAGTATCCCCATCATGTGTATCCAGCACCCAGTATCCCCATCATGTGTATCCAGCACCCAGTATCCCCATCATGTGTATCCAGCACCCAGTATCCCCATCATGTGTATCCAGCACCCAGTATCCCCATCATGTGTATCCAGCACCCAGTATCCCCATCATGTGTATCCAGCACCCAGTATCCCCATCATGTGTATCCAGCACCCAGTATCCCCATCATGTGTATCCAGCACCCAGTATCCCCATCATGTGTATCCAGCACCCAGTATCCCCATCATGTGTATCCAGCACCCAGTATCCCCATCATGTGTATCCAGCACCCAGTATCCCCATCATGTGTATCCAGCACCCAGTATCCCCATCATGTGTATCCAGCACCCAGTATCCCCATCATGTGTATCCAGCACCCAGTATCCCCATCATGTGTATCCAGCACCCAGTATCCCCATCATGTGTATCCAGCACCCAGTATCCCCATCATGTGTATCCAGCACCCAGTATCCCCATCATGTGTATCCAGCACCCAGTATCCCCATCATGTGTATCCAGCACCCAGTATCCCCATCATGTGTATCCAGCACCCAGTATCCCCATCATGTGTATCCAGCACCCAGTATCCCCATCATGTGTATCCAGCACCCAGTATCCCCATCATGTGTATCCAGCACCCAGTATCCCCATCATGTGTATCCAGCACCCAGTATCCCCATCATGTGTATCCAGCACCCAGTATCCCCATCATGTGTATCCAGCACCCAGTATCCCCATCATGTGTATCCAGCACCCAGTATCCCCATCATGTGTATCCAGCACCCAGTATCCCCATCATGTGTATCCAGCACCCAGTATCCCCATCATGTGTATCCAGCACCCAGTATCCCCATCATGTGTATCCAGCACCCAGTATCCCCATCATGTGTATCCAGCACCCAGTATCCCCATCATGTGTATCCAGCACCCAGTATCCCCATCATGTGTATCCAGCACCCAGTATCCCCATCATGTGTATCCAGCACCCAGTATCCCCATCATGTGTATCCAGCACCCAGTATCCCCATCATGTGTATCCAGCACCCAGTATCCCCATCATGTGTATCCAGCACCCAGTATCCCCATCATGTGTATCCAGCACCCAGTATCCCCATCATGTGTATCCAGCACCCAGTATCCCCATCATGTGTATCCAGCACCCAGTATCCCCATCATGTGTATCCAGCACCCAGTATCCCCATCATGTGTATCCAGCACCCAGTATCCCCATCATGTGTATCCAGCACCCAGTATCCCCATCATGTGTATCCAGCACCCAGTATCCCCATCATGTGTATCCAGCACCCAGTATCCCCATCATGTGTATCCAGCACCCAGTATCCCCATCATGTGTATCCAGCACCCAGTATCCCCATCATGTGTATCCAGCACCCAGTATCCCCATCATGTGTATCCAGCACCCAGTATCCCCATCATGTGTATCCAGCACCCAGTATCCCCATCATGTGTATCCAGCACCCAGTATCCCCATCATGTGTATCCAGCACCCAGTATCCCCATCATGTGTATCCAGCACCCAGTATCCCCATCATGTGTATCCAGCACCCAGTATCCCCATCATGTGTATCCAGCACCCAGTATCCCCATCATGTGTATCCAGCACCCAGTATCCCCATCATGTGTATCCAGCACCCAGTATCCCCATCATGTGTATCCAGCACCCAGTATCCCCATCATGTGTATCCAGCACCCAGTATCCCCATCATGTGTATCCAGCACCCAGTATCCCCATCATGTGTATCCAGCACCCAGTATCCCCATCATGTGTATCCAGCACCCAGTATCCCCATCATGTGTATCCAGCACCCAGTATCCCCATCATGTGTATCCAGCACCCAGTATCCCCATCATGTGTATCCAGCACCCAGTATCCCCATCATGTGTATCCAGCACCCAGTATCCCCATCATGTGTATCCAGCACCCAGTATCCCCATCATGTGTATCCAGCACCCAGTATCCCCATCATGTGTATCCAGCACCCAGTATCCCCATCATGTGTATCCAGCACCCAGTATCCCCATCATGTGTATCCAGCACCCAGTATCCCCATCATGTGTATCCAGCACCCAGTATCCCCATCATGTGTATCCAGCACCCAGTATCCCCATCATGTGTATCCAGCACCCAGTATCCCCATCATGTGTATCCAGCACCCAGTATCCCCATCATGTGTATCCAGCACCCAGTATCCCCATCATGTGTATCCAGCACCCAGTATCCCCATCATGTGTATCCAGCACCCAGTATCCCCATCATGTGTATCCAGCACCCAGTATCCCCATCATGTGTATCCAGCACCCAGTATCCCCATCATGTGTATCCAGCACCCAGTATCCCCATCATGTGTATCCAGCACCCAGTATCCCCATCATGTGTATCCAGCACCCAGTATCCCCATCATGTGTATCCAGCACCCAGTATCCCCATCATGTGTATCCAGCACCCAGTATCCCCATCATGTGTATCCAGCACCCAGTATCCCCATCATGTGTATCCAGCACCCAGTATCCCCATCATGTGTATCCAGCACCCAGTATCCCCATCATATCATGTGTATCCAGCACCTATTATCCCCCATCATGTGTATCCAGCACCTATTATCCCCCATCATCTCTCTAACACCCAATATCCCCATTTTAAGCCCTATACCATTACTTACCTGTGAAGATTTCTCTTCTTCCAGTGCTGTCTCTCCTCTGAGGCAGGCTCTGCTTTGAATGACGCTGATGTGACCTCAGGTCACTACAGCATCATTCAGTGAGCAGGAGGCGCTGCTGCACTCTGCATCTGCCTGTCACACAGGCAGAGCAGAGGTGCATAGACGCCGCTATTAAGCTCTGTAAGACGCTCTCATGAGAGTGATGAGAGCACCTTACATTGCTTTACAGTGGCGTCCATCTTGCAGGGAGCGAGGGCATGAGCGCCTATCTAGCATGGCGCCTGGATGCACTGCATACCCCTGCGGGGCTTCTCGTGCTGGCCCTGGCTGGGACTCACCATAGTCTCACAACACCTGGAAAGCTAAAGGTTAGCCAGGCCAGGGGCTAGATTTACTCAAATCAATTTGAAATCGTCATTTAAAATCGCTGGACATCGGCATTGTTTTTCCATTTTAAAATGCTGAATGTACTATTGGCGATTAATTTCTAGCGATTTCAAAACTGCAGCAATGTCTGGGAGTTTTTTAGGGTTTATTTGCCGCGATTAAGCTTGTAGTCGCGGCAAATAAACCCTTTTAAAATCGCCAGTCACAGCATGCCTTTGTATTTCAGGGCATGCTGTGACTTCTAGTACCCTAAGTGGCAGCATTCAAAGGGTTAACGGCATGCTGCCGCAACCACAGTGTGACCCACTAACACTAGACTACATACATTGTCCCTCTGTTTCAAAAAAAAACTACTTGTACCCCCCTTAATGTCTAAACATTGTCCCTCCATCCATATTAAACACTGTCCCTGCCTACATATTAAAAAGTGTCGCTCCGTACATTATATCCACTTCCGATTCCATTAAACCAATGTTCCTACATTTAAAAAAATTTCAATAAATCTCCCTCCCTCTGCAGCATTAAAACCTAATATGTTCCCCATGTGGACTACAAATAATGTACCCCCGTGTGCCTAACATACTTACATAGTGTGTCAAGTGAAAAAAATCACAGCCCCAGGTTCCTATTAAATAAACATTTTTCCCCAATGTAAAAATCATGTGCTCATTGTTCTGCAGCGTTGCTTGTAATGAGGCCCGTCATTCGCCGGAGGACACCGAGGAGCGCGAACCGGGCCAGAGGAGAAGCAAGAAGAAGATGAAGAAGATCCAGCTGGACTCTAAGCAACGCCGCAGAGCAGTGAGTACATGATTTTTACATTGGGGAAAAATGTTTATGTAATATTAACTTGGGGCTGTGATGTTTTTTTCACTTGACACACTATGTAAGTATGTCAGGCACATGGGGGTACATTTATTGTCCACATGGGAAACATATTATGTTTTAACACTGCACATGGCGACATTTAACACAAAAACACAGAGGGAGGGAGATTTATTGAATTTTTTTTTTATGTAGGAACATTGGTTTAAGGGAATCGGAAGTGGATATAATTTACGGAGGGACAGTGTTTAATATGTAGGCAGGGACAGTGTTTAATATGTAGGCAGGGACACTTTATTTTTAAAAAGAGGAACACTTGTTAATCTTTAGGCAGGGACAGTGTGTAATATGGACGGAGGGACAGTGTTTAGTCATTAAGGGGGGGATAGGTCAGTTTTTATTGAGACAGAGGGACTGTTATGTAGTGTAGCGTTAGCGAGTCACACTGTGGTTGTGGCAGCATGCCGTTAACCCTTTGCATACTGCCACTCAGTGTACTATAAGGCAAAGCATGCCCTGGAATACAAGGGCATGCTTGGCCTTAAAGTACAGCATGCTTAGGGTTAATTGGTAGCTGCTGAAGCCATATATATATATTTTTTTTTTAACAGGTGAGATGGGTTTTTGGTAGAGGATGAGTGCCGATTTCAATGAAATCTACAGTCACCCCCACCTCTTTTATCTGTGGCGATTTTGAATGCCATTCTACAGCTAGTTTACAACTCACACCTTAGTAAATATGAGATTTGTATCTCGTGAATGGGAAAAATTGCCACAGATAGCTCAACAATGGCGATTTTGTAAATAACCCATCTCTGACAATGTGATACCAAAAATCACCCTTAGTAAATCTGAGATTTCAAAATCGCCACTAAAAAGAACTTTAGTAAATCTAGCCCCTAGTCTATTATAATATTTAGGCCGTATTCACACCTAATAGTGAGTTAGGTGCTGACAGAACTCCCTGGTACAGCCCCTAACTTGCTCCCCGCCAAAGCTTCTTAGGTGTGAATAGGACCCTTTGTGTTTGTACCTATATAAACTTAACAGTATTATATTATTATTAGTTTTAATAGTAATCAAAGCATCAGAATGACAAGCTTTTCTATAGGTTTCTATGGATTTGAAAGAATTAAAACAGCATTACAAGTATAATGTAATTTCTACATTATTCAATAGTAACTATGCGTGCAGTAACTAGTTTTGTTAATTAAATTTGTTTATTAAATTTATGTTATGCAAAACCATAGTAACCAGTATCTAGCTGTTGTTTCTCTATTCCAGTATATTAAATGAGATAAACTGGCTAATTAGTAACCGTGGGATGCAGAATATTTATACATTTACAAGAAAAACAGTGTTTTGAATCAAATAGAAGATGAAGAGCTCTACTGTTAATTTCTTCATCTTCATAATGTAACCAGCGTTCCCTACTGGTGGGAGGTTACTGTTAATTTGTCGCAGTCAAGGTGAGGAGCTGTCATCGTCCTCTCCAGCCCAGAAGAAAAAGACTTCAGAGAAAGGAAAATTGAAGGCTCCCAAGATGCGGACAGCTAATGGTGAGTTTTAAATTTTTTTTATTATTATTCTACACATGTACCNGATGCGATTTTTATGTAAAATATCGTCCTTAATGAATAAGGCCCTTAGGATTGAAATTGTGTGCTTGCCCAAAAAATACGCATCGCAAATATATCCTTTCAATGCAAGTGCGATGAAAGGATAGCAGCGGCTGCAGCTAACCAGACCCACACACTCCTTTGTGTTTTCCCGTGTGTAAGTATGTAAATACATAGAAATAGGAAAATACCCAGGATATGGCCCTTGAATCATGCGTGAATTTGGGTACTTATTTTTAGTAGAGATTCAGCCATACGTTTAGCATCGCAGACATTGCTGTTTTAATTTAATTAATTTAATAACTAGCATGCCTGTGTTTTTTGGCCTATCAATTAATTATTTGAAGAAGAGAAAATAGAAGACAACTTTATGTGGCATAAACAACCTCCCCACAAAAAAAGGGATAAATAAAAAAAAAAAGATTAATGGAAAAAATCGAATCTTGCAAAAAGGATTTGCGGGCTATGATATTTTAATATTAAAAAAAATTAAACCAAAAAATTTAAATGTAGCATATATTAGCAAACAACAGACATTTGGTATACTGGTTTAAATAAGTGTAACATTTAAAAATAAGAATTAAAAAATATCACATTGGGCCGGATCCAGAACTACGTCCGTCTTCCATAGACGGACGTAGTTCAATAAACAGTAGCTACTGCGCATGCGTAGTAGACCGCATATACACAATCTAAGTATTGAAACGATACGCAGATTACATACAATAGCTACTACGCATGCGCATGTTTATTGAACTATGTCCGTCTATGGAAGACGGACGTAGTTCTGGATCCGGCCCATTATTCCTATATTAAAAAAATAAATAATGGAAACAAAAGGCTACCTTGACGCTGTTGATAGTCTTTTATTTAATAGTTTAAAACCATAGCTTTAAGTAGATGAGCCTTATGTGTGTTAATCAAACGCACATATGCATTTTAAATTACGCAGCAGCTGATGGCTGTGTGCAGTGTGTATGGACACGTGGACTTTCTGATAGTATGACAGGCTTCAGCAACTTACGAGTGGTCGAGATCTACGTTATCTTTTGCTACACAAGGCATTACTGCTTGTGACTCTCTCGTAACTGCATTGGCACGCCCATACTGTATATTAGTAGTAGTGTGGAGCTCAATTGCATTAAGTGTCTTGCCCCTCTAGCCATGCATGTGCGACTCGTCTCATACCGATGCATGCCTCAATCGTAAGGCAGACATCCGTGGGTGTGAATCAGTCGGCTATGTTTCACGTGCGTATTTTTGTGTTCTGGGCATGCGCAGTTTTAAAAATCAGAAAAACACGCATGTAGATTGCACACTAACTTATGTGTGAAGACGGTCCACAGTAATTAGTTATTAGTAAATTAAATTTGTTTATTAAATTTATGTTATACAGAACCATAGTAACCATTATCTAGCTGTTGTTTCTCTATTCCAGTATATTATATGAGAGGAACTGGCTAATTAGTAACTGTGGGATGCAGAATATTTATATATTTACAAGACAAGCAATGTTTTGAAATATACAGAAGAAATTAGTTAGATATTAATTAGGAACTAAGAACACTTGTTCCTTACAGAACCCTACCTTATCTTGTCCACACATAACTGTAAACGTGAGGACAAGACAACTTATATATAAGGGCTAAACCCAGTCCTTACCATAGGATTAAATAGGAAGCTCCGACCACCGTGCGTATAAACTATACTATACATGGAGGTCTGTCATGCATGCCCCATGAAACAATATGTGCACGTCCAGCGTTCCCTTGCGTATCCCAGGGTTCAGGGTTCTGGGCATGCACATTATTGAACAACAGCTGATTCCATGTACTGCATGGCAGATGCCAGAGCCTGTCATGGAGACCAGGTAGCTCTATTTCTCCCCTTTATATCCAGATTGTTAAATAGCCATTAATATATCTGTATACTTTCGACCCAGGAATATGGCGGATGTCATTTATTCTCTGTTGTCCCTCAAACCCTCTTCCCTTCCCTTCCCCAGGCTTCTGTAATGCATATGTAATTAATGCTGTTTATAGGGGCATACGAGCCATACAACTGCATAGAAAGCTCCTCAGACCCTCTTCAGGGGGGTTCCCAGCCTGATGTCCCATAAGTTGTTGGCCCAGAGCAGTAAATGCAGAGCCTGAGCACAGCAGGGCTACAACAGAACCTCTATGAATAGCTGCAGCGGCTGGTTCAGAGGTGTCATTCACAGAAGTTTCATTGTCACTCCTTTCCCAGGAGTGCAGCGCTCCTGAGGTCACTGCATCATAACGTCAGATGCGCTGGATTTCTGGGAGAGGTTAACATTCTGGTTTTTGCTTGTGTCAATCATACTAATCAGTTTCTACCTGACATTTTCCAGTATGTAATAAGAAGGTGGGAGCTAGAATCTGATTGGTTGCTATGGGCAACATCTCCACTTTTCCAAACCCGCAGCTTTATTATATCACTTGCGTCTGCAAAATAAACCAACCTCTGATACCACACAAAGCTGCTGCATCTCTAATTACCTAACAAGGATATATTGCCTTTAGTGCAGACAGAATTGTGACATGGTGCAAGTGAAGCTACATGGTTCATTTTAGAATGACCTACTAAGTACCGTATCCTAGAGAAGACGTCAGCATAAAAAGGAGTGCAAAAAAGGGTTTGCCCAAAAAAGCACTAATAGAAATAAAACTGAAATCTAATCTAAGATGCCAATTGAGGTATAATATGATCTGTGTATTTGTCATGTCAGATGACTAAAATAGTTGCATCCCAGAAAGAGCACTTGAAGGTAATGAGGCATGTACTGCAGTAGTATTAACAGGAAGCCATTATTATAGCCAAATTACAATTCAACACAACGTTCTTATAAAACCTTCTGTAAAAAGAAGATAAATGTCAAATCCGTCAACCTACTCCAGCCGTCTGATCATTTTCTTACTGTTTATCACTATTTTCCGTTGCAGTAACCAGGGCTGAATTAATAATTAGCATTAAAAGGAAACAGCATCATTTGCCTCATTTATCAGTGGCTATTGCTATTACAAATGACTTGAATATATGGTAAATGATCACAATGACAGCTCTGTAATGTTTTTCCTTTTGAAACAGAAGCTTCAGGCTTGCCAGACTATGACAATGATAAGAGTAAATTACTGTAAATTGGTTACACAAGTTGTTCACAAAAGCAAAAGAAGTTAAGATACTAATTAAAAGTCTAACGCTGCCAACAAAGCTCAGTGTTATGTTACAGTGAATTAATATACACCTAATACTGGAACTCATATACTTTTTTGCTGAGCGTAGAGTGGCGTCTCTCTGTGTTCAGGTGTGATAGAGAGGCTGCACTATGCCAGCATTCTCAGTCAATTGCAACGAGTAAAGGAACAGTCCCAGGCGATTAATCAAGCTCTGGCAGAACTAGCAACAATCCCCTATCTGCAGGAGATCAGTCAAGAAGATGCTGAACTGGTAAGCATGCCTTAAATCGTTTGTGGCTTATGCAAGCAGTGAGCATAACTGAACACAGAGCAATACGCTCCAGGTCTTCTGGGACACAAATCCACTTAATAAATGCCATTCTGCAACTCTTCTATAATGGATTAAAGCATCATTATGCTGTTTATACAATTACACTAGTTTTATAAACATTACCTAAACTTAAATGTGCTTTAAGTACTGACCATGGTGGCACAGTGGGAAGGAAGCACTTATGGAGAAAGTTTACAAACAACGCTGTGTATAAGGATTATAAACTGTGATGTGCCGAGAATTTTAGACAGCCTAGGGTCACCTGAGTCTTCTGTCTGAGCCTTCTGTCGGGGTTTGCTCATGTTTTTGGGGGCCCCTATCCCTCATTAGTGTCTGCAGCAGTAGATTGCAGGGTTGCCTCTGAATCTCAGGACCCGTTACAGCTGGCCCCCTTGTTCCCTCCCTGGCTGCATGCTTACTGATCACACACGTCCGGCACTTTCCAATAACCCTGTGCTGATTTAAATGCACAGAGATCCTATTTGTGAGTGTATTGACAATGAATATATGCAATAGGATGTGTATGTGGGCTTGGTGATAATTTTCCAAGTCCCACATATAACATACAATATTACCTGAGCAAGGTAACATCTGTAAATATTATATATTGACAAACACACTTATGTGGGCCTATGTAACTGTGGCTTACTCTTTCTGTGCATACATGGGATCGGGTCAAGTTTTATAAACCTGCCAGAATCACTCATATACAGCTCTATTTACTAAAGCTTTAAAAAGTTCATTTTTGGAGTTATAACTCCAAAAATGAACTTTTTGCTATTTACAACAGCTGCACTGCCATGGAAATCACCAGTTTTATACTCTGCTCTGAGAGTTAAAATAACGCCATTTCAGACTTGCGTTCAGACTTCTCTTCCAGCAATCTCCCCATAAAACCCCTCTTTTCTCCCCCTAATAGCTGTTATTAGGGGGAGAAAAAGGGGTATATGTATGGGTAGATCACTGGAATATAAGTAAATAACGTTGTCTTTAAAAAATTAAAATAACATTTTTTTATAAAATTAAAAAACAATTAAAAAAAACAACAGAAATAAAAGAAAACAAAAGAATAGCTTTAAATACTTACCGGACCGAAGACGCGTCTGCCCGCAGGTGCCGCTTCCAAACAAAATAATAAATTAAATGCTTGCATGAATACTTTCACATGGAAGATACCATAATTCAAGACACAGTCAAGATGGGTACCACAATAAGTTGGCTTTGTTACTGAATCCATTTTAAGGGGTCCAAAATATTGGTTATTCACTACTATAACTATGAAGTTTCATTACATGCAATAAAACCTATCTAATTCTTGTACTGATGTAAAAAGAGATTTAACTTTAATATTTTATTCATGGTATGTGTGATAATTATTTTAATTGCTTTATGAATAAGTCATAAATTATTATGCCCTCTAAAATCATTTTTATTGTATAGTGACAGCTCCAATCACTAGGACTTGATGCAATACCAATTTTGGATGGAGAATGTGACAAGAAAAACAAATGGATTGAAAATACAAAAGGTGCTCATTAACTTTCCTTGGTATTATTTCTTTCTCTGGGTGATTGGTACAGTTTCTTTGTTTTTCTTTTTGATATGTTGATGTATTTCAAAAGATATCTGCAGAAAATTGCTAGTCCTGGAAGGGGATTTTGGCGTGCCTCTTTTGTTGGCATTAGGTATGGGATAGAATTTTGTGCCTCTTGCCAAAAGCCTAAGGGCTACAAACCTTAACACAAACGACAACTACTTTGTGTGTATTGCTATAAGTATTTCCAGCTATCATGCCTGACTGTCATAATTACTGATTGGTAGATTGACTGATTAGTAGAGACAGTATATATTTATTAAGTACACTATAGGATACCACTTCTTTATTTAGCTAGGGATAAAATAGTATAGAGGAAACAATGCATGTATATATGTATAAATGCTCGTATTTCTTTGTTGCTCATCAACGGTGCAGGCAGATATCTGTATGGGAGAGTGGGCAACTTGTGCCCCCACAAATACAGCTTGTGCAGCCCCACTGGCAACCATGCAAGCATAGAATTTTGACCGATCTGCACATGTGTTGTTTACATGTGCAGCATTGGAACACTTTATATAATGGTGCAGACAGGTTCTTTATAATCAGTGAGATATCTGAGGAAACAGCCATTTGATTGTGTCTTTGGAAAGATGATCTGCTGAAAAAGCCCAGTGTGTACCCAGCTGTGCTTAGTACTGCTTCCTCCTGAAAGCATAACTAACATTTCTTGTCCTAACTGCTATCTAATTGTCACATGTGTAATAGTTATTTAAGATGGCAATCTGGTCCAGACATAGACAAACTATGGCAATTTATGTGTTGCTAATACAGGTATAGGGCTTCCGGCATTCTCTGTCAGCATGCCTATGCTGTTAGAGTATACCAGTATAGTATTTACATGACCACCTGGAGATTCACAGGTTGTCTATGTCTGGACACTGGCTCAAACACTCTGAGGACTAGTTGCCACACTCACTTGTTAAAAATGTATTTCGGTGTTCTCCCCAGGGCCTTTTAGCCGGGTGCTCCACCCGGATTATTTAGTTTACCCCCCGGCCAGACCTGACCAAAATGTTGATTGTGATCTCCAGTTTTCAGTCCTGATTGTCCTCCGATGGGCTGTAAACGCTTTCCAGCACTGCTGCACTGTTGCATAGCAGAAACTGCAGAAAGTCTGTACAGCCCATTGGAGGAAAACCACTGTCAGCTTAGCTTCTAGTGGGAACGGATGTCAGGATCCCGTCAAGTATTATTATTGCAAAGTATCACACTGCCCCAACCCAGCTACTATTTAATACCACCTGACTGGCCCAATTTATTGGGGAGACCACTGTATATGTTCCCCTAACCACTAGCCATTGGCAACCTCCTAGTTTCACACAATGGTAGCAAAGGTTGTGGTAAAAATAATTTATATTTGTTTATTAATATATGTGAAAGCTACATAAATTCTTCTTTTTATGTCATTTAGACAAGGCATAAAATATCATTTATTTTTGGTCTATTATGTTGCTATGAAAATCATATTAATATGAATATAATCCAAAAGATATCAAATCCGTTTTTCATCTACTATATAAGACATGAAATCTTTATTCTGGGTGTGTACTGCTGGTTTAAGACATTGTCAGCTTCTTCTGTGTTATGAAATCCCTTTTAAGTCTCTTAGACTAGTGTGCTCTTCATTTTTATGATTTCCCCTAAGACCAGTGTCCTGGGAATTACTCCTACCTTCACAGGGAAAGAAAAGAAGAAATAAGATAATTATCATTACACATGGGCAGCCTCAAAAACTGCTGACCTCTGCATAACACTGAATTTCCAATGAGGCATTGGTGGATGGCTGTAATCCTTGTAAAGACATGCTCAGAGGCAAAAAGTGCCATGATCTTTTGTTTATGTCAAATTTGAACCTAGATTGCAATGAAAATATTAGTCCCACGTAGAAAGTTTGACGAACAACCCACCCCATCCTCCTCCTTGCCAGACCAGCAAGGAAAGCTGGATCTTGAGCAGTGCTTCAAAAAGGCATGAGGGTCTCCGCTGTAAACGGTCCTTATTCAAAAAAATGTTCCCAGGCAGTTCGCAGAGGTGAAGCAATCAAAAAAAGATGGAGAGGCGAATGGTGAGTTTGAATGTAACCTCAACTCTTACCCTGATCCTTACCATAACCGTTCTTTTCAAAATCTTTCTTAAAGGTTTTTTTGCAGGAAAGTATTGCTGGTGGTTCCTTTGAGTGCAAGCATTTCTTGCAATAATAAATAAGAGAAGCATTATGGAGGCAGTTGTTAATCTGCATAAAAAAAGCGTTTTCCAAATATTGGGTCGGATTCAGAGGGTCCGTACATCAATTCTGCAAGCTGCTTGTGGAATTCAGGTTATTTTCTGGCACCAGATGTTACAATATGGATCATAGTTCCGTACACCTGGAGATATGTCCAACAGGGTGGCTCATCCCCTCTGTCTGCATAAACTTCATAAGATGGACGCTGGGGAGCATTTAAATTTTACAGGTGTGCCAATTAGTAGTTGCTCCCCACCATGCGGACTGCAGAAATCTGAATACAGCCATTATCTATGAACTATATATCATGAGTCATTTGACTGTGGTTGCCATGGTAGTTACATAATACAGTAGAAACTATATAGAGTTTTAAAATATGTAAAAGCAGGCTACACTAATAAACCAAAGACATGACCATTAATGAGTTTGTTTTCATGACCTTATTAAAGTTAGAATTTGTTTAAAAAATCTGTTGCTTGAAATTGTCACTCTTGCCACAAGCCACAAAATAAATTGCATGTTGCCACTTGCTTATAGACTGTCTTTAGAAACTAAAAATGTTATGCAAAGACCATTACGCAGTGGACAAAATGCAAAGTCTCAGACATCATACAATATACTCATTAAACTAAATGCCAAGAGAGATTTTTTTTGTCATTTTCACAATCTGTGCTGTCTTAGCTGTCTTATCCCAGGGTGTGAGATGTCATCTAAACCATATCCCTGTATGTTTTTATGGTTGTAACAAGTGAAACTGCAAATGTCGTGCTTTGTTTAATGATGAGGAAAAGGACTTGCAGGTGTGACATTTACAACTGACAACTCTATAACCTGGATTTTAAAAGGGTGCATACAACCTCCAAGTTTTACTTACCCAAAGGTTCTGTTTATCAACCTTTAAAATGAGTTTCATTGCATCTGCAAGTGTTTTATGTTATGCCAATATTTTCTGACAGTGGATAAACTGGATTTCACTGTCGGTGAGTGCAGTAATCTCCTTTTAGAGCCCATTACAGAATTAAGTAACCCAGGAAGAAAACCGTTCTCATTTAAACATACTTCATAATGTCTAACCAAAACTAAAACACCAACCAATATTCTTGTAATTGTAAGCATCAAGGTAGATCTAAAAGTGGAAAAGAATCAGTCAATCATCAGTGAGATGCAAGCAGTCATCTCAATTGCTTCATGGCTCCTTCACGGTGCACACTGGCGGTCTCTCTGAGGTCAGGTCAGCATCACAATTCATGACTGTGTGAAAAGGGTGTAGGGGGTGCAGAGGCTTGTATACTGCAAGTCTCTGTGACTGAAAGGCATTTCAGCAATCTGCCCACGGGATACCCACAGTATATTGAGTACTGATGAGTGTATTTGACTGAAATGCAGGCGTCCCCTGATCTCTACCATATGCTCTTCCCCTACATTTGAAGGGGGAAGTGATACGTCACCTTGTACCTTGCCCCATTCCTCCCTCGAATTAAGCAACCATTGTAGAATGTGCTATGAATATGACTGGTTACTCTGAGCACTTTGTTAGATGGTTTCATATATACACCCATAGATGTGACTGCATGATACAGAAACTCTAGACTGATCTACACAATGGGCCTGATCCAGAGCTACGATGTTACACTGAGCGCTGTATCGCTCAGCGTAACATCGCTGCTCTGGCCCGACACTCCCCCTTGTAGGAGCGTATTAAATCTCCCTTACGCCAGCTGAAGGCTACCCTAACTTCAGCCGGCGTAAGGGAGAGTTGATACGCTGGGACGGCGGCGTTAGTACGTTAACGCCGCCCTCCCAGCCCCCCTACACTAACTTTAGCGTAGGGACGCTGGGGGACGTCCCCTCCAGCGTCCCTACGGCGCTACTATGGACTACGATCGGGCGTTTCCATAGTGACGCCGGGCAACATCTGCCCGGCGCATGCGCATTACACTTACGGCCGCCGTACTAGCGACGGTGGCCGTAGCTCTGGATCAGGCCCAATGACACTAAACAGCTGACACTGGAAGGAAGAAATGATACAATACAGCAGTACTGAGGGAATTGCAAAAATAAGAGAAATATTCCAAGGTCATTTTATACTGCCACCAATGTAAATAATGCTAAGGGTGACAACAGAAACATAGTTAAGAATATATGACTTCCATTAGTGTTACAGATAAGCAGCACAAATACACAACTTGATACGGGAAAGTTGCCATTTATGAGATGAAAACATCATTCATAAACAAAACAGACAAAGCATGAGTCAAAATATCCAACTCTTGGCAGTGAGATATCAGACTTGTCACATCAGCTAAGTGTAACTTTCAATTACTGGGCATTTCAGGGGAGTGTGACACTGGCATACTTGCCTTGCCTTGTGGATCATCTCTATCTAACTGTCGGTTATTTTGTATTCATTAAACATAAACAAGTCAACAGACATATGTAACTGTCCCACAATACTACAGATACATTGTATGGATTAGAAGGCAGGGCATATGTTGATTTAAAAGAGGCTCATAATAGATTGCAGTGACTACAGTAATCTTTTAAGTAAGATGGAACAGTGATTTACCTACTATAGTTACAAACTTTGGGCTGGATCCAGACTTAAGAATGAGCTTGAAATTAAGGACCTGATTCACACTTAAGAAAGTTCTAAAAATAAGAACTTAAAGTTACGCCTGGGCAATATCATGTTGTTTTTGGGGGGAGTCAAGTTAATAGCATTCTTTGCATGCAGGAATACATCTTCGAATAGCTTGCTGCACATAGATACTGACCAGCTTTAGTATTACACACATCACCTCTCAACTCTAATACTGTTTGCAACAGATAAAATATGACTCCCCTGCAATCAACATGGTTTAGCCCAGGAGTAATTTTCCTCTCTTTTCAAGCTCCTTCTAAAGTCTGGATCCAGCCCTTTGTTTATGTCCCTGCTTATAAAGGACCTACCTTCTACATGCAGTGGAGTTAATGGGCCTGATCCAGAATTCATTAAATACTGCATGCACGGTACCTATATTTCTGCAATGGAATGCAGCCACCAAATTCTGCATCCGGTTAGAATTCAGTCTCCACAAGGGGGGCCAGGCCACCCACCATACATACGAGATATGTTGGGTGTGCTTTGCCATTTAAATCATACAATAAGAGTTGGGTGTAGCCCTTACATATGATTCAGTATTCCGCTTGCACCAAGGGACAGTAAGGTAGGGTCCAGGGCACCGATTCACCATCCTGCACATTGGAGTACAGGGGGGGGGGGTGCCCTGTTCTCCAGTGTGCAGTATTTGGATTATAATTTCTGTACATTAGCCTCCATTGTAGAGTTTACTTACAGAATTTGCTGAAAAATCTGGATCAGGCCCAATGATATTAAGGTTATATACAACTTCAAATTATTAGGAACTGTTAATATGATGCTAATAACTTGGATCTACATTGGGGTAAATGCCAATGACATCTTTATAGGGATTGCATGGGGTGTGGTAATGTGATTCAAATTTTCCTAGGACCTGCCCTAGCTCTGCTGCCCTCATCCTGAGATGCAGTAAGTATTAGGTTACAGATTGATTTTAGGATTATCACTATTTTTATCATAGCAAGCAAGTATCATTATATTATATATATAATATGATTTATTGACAAATAATGTTATTCTTTTACCCAATCAGATGGTAAATGGATGATATTACTCACCTCCTGTTGTACTAGAAACTGAGGCTGTTTGGATATATCAGTAACTATGGGGTAGATCCAGAACTAAGTACGCTAGCCGCTGCCGTAAAAACGCTGTTCTTGTATATACTGCGCATGCGTGTGGCAGATGTTACGCCACGTAACTCTGAACGTACATACTAGCTTATTATCAACAGCGTAACTACGTATGAAGGGGCGTGCCAACCATACGACACCCATTCGGAGACGGGGTGAGGCATTTAAATCGTCCAGTATGGGCGTGCTTAAGCAGGTAAGTACGTCAGTACGTCAGTAGTTATGCCGTGTTAAGTTAAGGTAGGGTTTGGCAAGCGTAAAACGGCCAAAGTACGTACAAGCGAGGGGAGCGCCAAAGGGAGTGCCTAGAAAATACGCTACACGATGAAACGTAAAGGAAACATAGGTCTGGATCTGGGCCTATGACACATGAGATTAGTCAGCGTGTTGCTATTTGTTGTTTTTACCTGTTATTACCTGTTTCTTAGAATTGGCCACTAAACCTACGTACTCCAATTATTTAAGATGCAACAACCTTTTGTATAGGGTTGTGTGGGTTCATTGTGGGGTTTTTTCTTGGCTGCAGAGTACAGACTTTGCAGAATGAAAACAGTAAATTCTCAAAAATCTGCAAATGTAAAATGATTGCACAAATATAGTCTTAATCATACAAACAATTGTCTTAATGAGTACTTATGACAGATAACTGATAATCTGAACACTGCAATCAAGCTCCTTCTGTTCTCTTCTCCACTGAAACCAAAATAACAGAGGTTTACATTTTTCCACACCTGAAATCAGCAAAATTGTTGGAAAGCTGTTGCAGCGCGGACACAGGATTTTTTTTCCCCAATTCATGATTGCAATATTTAAATATAACAATGAGGTGTTAAGTGAGATAGGACGAACCTTTACTCTGATAGTGACATAAACATGAAGCCCTGAAATCAGTTCTAAAAGGCTGATATAAAGCTAATGAAATTGCTTATTCACAGTGACAGGTCAATTTTACTCTCTGAAAACAATAGATCGATGCTGTTTTACAAGCATTCATGTTATTCCTGATTCCAGAGCCATCATAGAAGCCAGCCAAAAGGGATATTTTAAAATCAGTATTCCAGTAAGGTGGTAGTTTATTCTTTCTGTCATGTAATTCTTGTGCATGCTAATTCTATCAGGCCTTAAAGACACAGAGCCGGATCCAGACTTGTGTTACGCTACCCTAGATCACTGGAGCCTCTAGTGGCGGGGACAGATTTGTGAGGCAGGCACCCTGCAGGTCTTGGCCCCTAGTGGCAGCTCCTGGGGAAAGCAAGGAGGATTTTGGAGCCATAACACCACTACAAACAAAGAAAAAGCATAAGACAGAGATGAACTGAACACCATGGAAGACAGTATTAACAGATCAACCAATTGGACAACGACAATAGTACCAGACAGAAATCAGGCTGACAAAGCTAGCACCTGGAGCAGACAAGAACTGGACACAACAAGACAACACGACAGTAAACTGTAAACCAAACAAGGTTACTGTCCGGAAATTCAAGCAATAGGTTCCTAGGGGTATATTTACTAAAGTCGACTTTGCAAAAAAAGACCAAACTCCTGGGACTTTGCTGGCGATTATGCGTCGCTGTATTCACTAAAGTCCCAGGCCTTTAGCAAAATCGACCAGGCAAACATCACTGAAATCGTCCAGATGTTTGCCATCTTAAAAATACAAATCACGTATTCACTAAAGGCGATTTCACTAAATCGCCTTTAGTTCGTCGGCAAAGCGCATAAAAACAAAGTGCCTTGTGTTTGTGGCTCTTTCAATGAATATATCAATATATCAATGAATTTCAATATATTTCACATGTGTTTTTCTCTTTCCAAAATGCAAGTGCAGCATGTTTTGAATGCTTAGCATGGCTGCGCTGATAGAGCTACAAGGCTCAGCATTGCTGAGCCTTGTAGTAATATCAGCATAAGCATGTTATGCCTTTTAAGCATGCTGCGCTGTAGCCAATGAAAATATAATATGTTAAAAAAACTGTGTCAAAAAAACATACACAATATACATTTACACACGTCATATGAAAATACACATTTACAAACCATAATATTGCCCCCTACCATCTAAAATTAATACAGATGGCCACTCTGTGTTTTAATAAACCTCTGTTAAACTAAAGTGTGTTGCATAAAGTCATTAAAATTATTTCTGACTTACCATTTTGCTGTCATCATTCTTGGGACGAGTTGCTTGTAGTTTTTTCTTTCTTTGCAGTTAATCTTCTCCAGTTGCTTAAAGAATCTTTTCTGCTTGCTTGAAGATGATGTTCCGGTCCTTCCTTCTGCTCTTCGGCCTCTTCTGGCACTTGCTCCGAGGACAGGCTCCTTCCTCTTCATAGGTGCCGCTACTAATGACTATTCGGACACTAGAGGGCACCCTTTTATACAAATTATGACATCATAAACACTAGAGCCCACTAATGTAAATGACGTCATAATTTCTATTAAAGGGTGCCCTCTACTGATTTACCCCTTGAAAAATCGATGCAAATCGACGGCGCTTGAAAATCGTGGGTAAAAATCGTCAGTTAGTGAATACCGAGATTTTAACTAAATAATCGCTGGAAAATCGCAGCAAGACCGATCAATTTGAAATCGCTTGCAAAAAGTGACTTTAGTAAATATACCCCCTAGAATTACCATTATAGGTACTGGTAATTAAATGGTCTTGGATTTGGTGGCTAAGCAACAGCCACTTAACAATAGGCTTAAGCATATTACACAGCATCAGCTGCCTAACAACAGCCTGGACCCTGCTGGCGCCTGCCAAAGAGATAGAGTGAGCTGCCACGCAACTTGAAGCAGCTCATAATAATTTCACACAATCAGATACCAACGTAAAATATCTCTAGGGATCCACAAGCGGTTAGCCACACTTTCAAGAATTTACCATTTGCAAGGATGTACCGTTCACTGGAAAATAGAGGGGTGGGTTAGCTACTTGCATGGAATGTCAGCCACATACTATACCGTCATATGGATGGGTTTTGTAAAAAAGTTTAGGCATTTTGAAATTTCTGGGCAAATCAGAGGGGAGACTTATTTTGTCCTGTTTGTAGTATTTGTTAGTGGGTATGATTTTATGGAGGGGGGAGTGTTTCCTGTTTTACTCCTGCTTCTTAAGTGCGGAATCTACCGACCTGACCTACTACACATGTGCAGTAGGTCATTTACACTATCTACGTACCAGTTAGATGCGTAGATTGACTCTGTGCGGTCTTTAAAGTTTAAGATGAAGGAGGTGTGCTAATGCCGCCTCGGGGAGTGTTTATGTAGAAGTGGGAGGAATTTAGACTAGCTAGGGAGGGTGGGGGGTGCAGGGAGAGCTATTCTCCATTCATAGTTTCCTTCTTAAGAGGGAAACTACGCACGGTTACTTAAGGTAGCCCTATGGCACTCTTAATTGCCATAAGGAAACCTAAATACAAGTGGCGAGTTAGGGGCTAGACAAGTGAGTTAGGTGCTGTTCTAACTCACTCTCAAGTGTGAATCAGGTTCACAATGTGTAAATTCCTGTTTTGTTTTACTTTTGGCCTTTATTGTTTTTTTATAAAGCTGGGATATCAACAGTCTTTGCACTTTGTGGCATGCATGGGGTGGAGCTCGATATCATTATAATTTCATTTATGCACAATTATGAACCCTATCCTTGAACATACAAGAAAATAAAGTCTGGAAACTGTAAAACACACTGCAATGAGCTGTTTTCATTAGTAAATATTTACTGTTTGTTCTGCATTAGCAGCAGTAGGAACTGAACCAAGATTGGTTTTTAGGTCACACCATCAAATGTAATGATGCCTTAAAGACATCCTTAATTACCCAATTACCCTTACTAGACATCCTTAATTACCCAAGATACCCTTTCTAAGATTCTCAGTTGCACAAACAAAAACATAAGAGAAATGTAATGGTGGAAACATGTTTAATTGCTGTTATTGAATTTATTCTGGTACATAAATATCTCATTATTTTGCAGGTGTACGCTTTGCCTGCTTAGTTAGTTAGTGTGTCATTACAAAGTGTTTTGAGGATTTTATTTATTTAATTTTTTACAGTTTAAACAGCAAGAATGGTAACAAAAAGATTAAACTTAGTTTCTATTGTACTGCACGTTAGCAGTAAGCATTGATAGCATGTCTGTTTTTTTATTCTTTAAATAAGTAGATAGATAATGTTACATGGCATGTCATTTAAATACATCCTCCTCCATCAGGTTCCTTGCTAAAAAGGCTTGGCTAGGGATCTTATAATTTATTTTATATTTACAGAGCTGGGTCCTCTGCATCTCAAAACATAGAACTGGATCCGGACAACCACAAAGTGGGTGTAACACGTTGTCTGGAAGATTCTGGCAGCGTGTAATTGTTTACTGGCTGCAATTGCATGGATGGCTGGGTGTGTGTCTGGCTGCAGATTCTGATTGGTGGTGGGACATTTAAATAGCGACCACGGTGTGTTCCACGAAGCCTGTGACAGGGTCTGGTTTCCTGCGTCTAGCCTGCTGTTTTGCGTCCTTCCTCCGGCATCCTGCCTACCTTCCTGTCATACCTCCCGGTCCTCTTGGAGTCCAGTCTCGGTTCCTGTCTGTTGTTGTTGTTCTGAAGGTGTCTTGCTCCGGCGTGCACCATCACCTCTCCTTGTTTGTTTCTAAGTCGTTTCCATCTGACTCCAGCCCCATTCAGTGTGTCATCTGCTAGAGTGAGTGGCTGTGTTTCTGAGTCTCATGTTTAGACTCTGTCTGTTTCCAGTGCCATTCTGTGTATATCATTTGCCAGAGTGAGCCTGAGTATCATCTGTGAGCTCTGCTTATATCCAGCACCAGTCTGAGTGTATCAGAGTAGGTGCCTGTGTTCTATCTCCCAGTTATGCCCTCACTGTGTGACACCCTGGGTCTACAGTGTGTGAGAGGAAGTCTGTTAGCCCCATGGAGGTTTCGTTATATATCCTGGTACTTGGGTATCCTCCTTATTTACCCATGGTTCTCAATCTTACTGTTTGTGAGTTTTGAGAATGGGTTCCTGTTTCTTATAAGCGGCTTGCCAGGTACCTCCAGGGACTAACGCCAGGGGCCACGATCTGCTGGGTGTCCTGCAGCCAAGACTAACCTTACCATCAGAGGCTCTAGGAAATACCAGTGCTCAGTTAGACTCCGTGCCCTGGTGTTGGTCCTGGGTACCCATAACAGTGGGCATTTTTACATAGCATGTATTGGAGAATGCTTCTTTTGATAGCTGAACATAGGCATTCTCCCAGCACAATCTGCATAATCCAGAATAATCCGGGGGGGGGGATTGGAAGTTTAAGATTTGTATATCAGAACTCTGTGCAAGCGGACTCCTAAAGCACCATGGATGTGGTACATGGCAGGACATAACGGAGCTGGATAAACAGATGGGGTAAGCTTGGATTTAATATCCTCTAACATAGGACTAGATCCTTAACTAAAAACAACTTCTATTTTCACATGCAGTTTGCAGAAATTGGCTGTGGTTCAATACTGTGTATGCACAACACCCTGGGAATTATTTTGCATGGTCTATTCACCTTTACAATTAATAGAAAAAACATCAATGTTACATTCAAGGAGGAGAAAAATGTAACTCAAAGTGACTGTCTACTTTAAATAATACTTATTTAGGATGTGGTCTAGCGCAGCGGTTGGGGCGTACCAATACCAGTACAACTATGGAATCATGTCAAGTACCACTTTGCATATCATGTAGGCACCTACCCACGGCATATATATACTTTCAGGGTTTTTGTTCTTGCTCTTTACATATTTTTGCAGTGATTTTAAGGTACATTTTCTTCATATGCCATTTAGCCTTGAGGATATTTTATTATTTATTTGGTATCGTACCTCATTACAACACTGCCCTACTAAGTTGTACTAGTACCACTGGCTGAGAACCCATGATCTAGTGAACTCCTCATCGTACCTCCTTACAACACTGTTCTACTAGGTTGTACTAGTACCACTGGTTGAGAAGCCATGATCTAGTGGCCTTCCTCCACAGACATAAAACTGACCTTGCACATTAGCTAATCCCTTACTTTTGTCCTCTTAAAAGACAGTCTGAAAAAGAGTAATATTTCACCATACATTCTTCTTAACAACACTGCTGTTCTTATTGTTTAACATTAAAGGCCAAATAATTGAAAAATGTATTAAATTAACACCAACCTGGTCCAATTTCTGGTGTCATCACAGTCAGCTACAAAGCAGCACAAAAAACAATCGTATTGCTTGAGAGGAGGGAGTGCCTTTCGCCACCTCTTTATTTATTCAGGGTGCTCTGCTTAGTAAACATGAGCTTAGCTAACTTGTCCTAACCACGTACCTCACCCAAAATATAAAACTTGCTATTTATCAACCATATGTACTGTCTGTGATCCAGTAGCCTTGACAGCAGCTAGCTAATAGGTATTTTGATGTATTTGACATGGAGACCAAGATAAATTCCCATGGGCCATCTGAAAAAGCAGACATCCAAAGATGGGGAATCTTTTTTGCTCTTCAATGTAGGAAAAATGATGTTTATATTTTATTTCTCTTCAGTTGAGCCATCACACCACTTTAAATTGTCATTATTTCCCAAATTTTACACTGACATACTGCCTGTAAACAGGCAGAAAATTACACCGCTATTCTTCATTAGCATTCCATTTCTGGCTAAACTGGAATCTAAATGATGAGCTATTACATATAATATACCTTGACAGATATTTAAACGTCTTGTCTGGTTTATGCTGACAAAACTTCAGTGTGCATAATTCTTAGAAAGCAGGTAGTTTTCCTGCTGCTGCTCCTCTCATATATTGGCTTTCTTAGTCTCGCCCTCTGGCCATAGCAAGTAGAGAGGGATGTCTGTCACTGCTTGTAACATGGAGCAGGACAGCACAATAACTGGTCTAGTTAAATAATACTGATTTTCAACTTGATCCAGACCTCTGTGTGTGTTTTGTATGCATGGAAATTTGCACGTTCGCTTGTGAGGGGGAACTCCCATGCCATTTCTCTCACATACGTCTCCAGAACCCTACGTTAAGTTCTCGGCATGACAGTCCGTCCAAACACAGATCTGTGCGGAAGTGCCTACCACTGTGTCCACACCTTCATCTACATGCCTATCCCTGCTCCCCCCTGCAGGAATTAGGAATACAAATTTTAAGGAAGACCCCTTCAGATGAAACATCTAGCGTATGGAATTCAGTTCTGTACACTAGGAGATCCGTTGCTTAACATCTGCCCAGGGCATGACCAGTCTGTACGAGACACCTGACTTCCACAAGCAGCATTCGGAAGTCAGGCGTTGGACAGAGATTTGAATCAGGCCCTTTGTTAGGAGCCTAAAGGCTTGAATTTCCATAATTACAAAACTTACCTGTCCTGCAACCCCCAATGAAGCACCATTTGCAGAGTGTTCAGGAAGTCACAGTGATGCAGAAGGAACCTGCAGCTGTTCATCAGGATAAGTCCTATTTATGATCCTGAATGGTGATCTCATTAAAGAACAAGCATAGAAGAGTTATTTTACACTTGTTGAATCTTAACCCTCTCTCCATATACAGAACAAGAGGGAAAACAGGGGTGTGGAGCACCCAGGCAGGGCCGGCGGAATCCAGTAAGCGGGGTAAGCGTGGCTTCCCTCCGCCACAATCTCCCGCTGGTCCCAATCCTCCAGCTTTCTTCTTCTTCCGTCCAGACTCCTCCCTGCTCCCTTCTCACTCACTAGTGATTAGTTTAGTGAGAAGCAAGCAGAGAGGAGCCAGGATGGAAGAAAGAAGCAGGACAAAGTGAAGGTAGAAGAAGAGCAGTCGCAGGCAGAACAAAAGAGAAAGAAGGTAAGTAATGGCCCAACAAGCATGGTAATGTTTCACAAAGGGGGCATGGGCACAGCATGGTGATGTTTATGAAAGGGGGCACAGCATGGTGATGTTTATGAGAGGGGCCACAGCATGGTGATGTTTATGAAAGGGGGCACAGCATGGTGATGTTTATGAAAGGGGACACAACATGGTGATGTTGCACAAAGGGGGCACAGCATGGAGGGTGCAAATTTATTTTTCACAGGGGACGCCAGACATGCTAGTACCGGCCCTGCACCCAGGACAAGAGAAATCAGTGATTTCTCCAACTTTGAGACTTTTCCCTATATCTGAACAGCATCACTGCAGTGTACACTATATTAGCATTCAGTAGATCTTAAACGAAGGGTCTGTTTTAATATTATTGAAGCACAATACCTTTAAATATAGTCAGTCATTGTTAGCCATCATGATGATCCTAAAGACTGGATGTTGAAGAATAGAACGTTGAAGTTCCTGACGGTAGAAGGAGCAGGAGCCTGTCGCAAGGATTTTGAGACAGTTATAGATCACTTAGGACTAGATCCTGACTTGCCACTTACACCTGTTTTCTGCTTCATGCTGAATGGAGGCTTCTATGTGTACCTTTCCGGTGTTTAAATTGTATAGTAAGGGCTTGGTTAAGCCAATACATAGATTCTTTTTTATGTATTGGCCCTATTTTCCTTGCGTCCGGTTCGTAAAGATTAAGGTAAAGTCTTTTCAATGGAAACCTTTATGTACGCACAGCGATCCTCCATCAGAACTCTGACGGTGGAGGAGATGAGGCCCATAGTGTTGCTTAGGTTGCGCTCTTCTTTTCAATACAACAGAGGGATTTCACACATATAACCCTATTTACTTGCCTTAATGTTTCTCTGTGAACAAAGCTGAACCAGGCTGGCTTATCTTCTCAGCGAGCCTAACAGCTTCGTTCTCAGAATTTACTAATACTCACACCCCCAGCAACGTCCCATGTTGGTTGGCGAGATTTTTACAGACATCACTGGATCTCCTCATAGGAATGAAGTCCTAATGGAGTCCTGCGCATGCACACTGGATTTCTTTGGGATTTAGTAAATATCAAGCCCCGGCATGAGAAACACTGCACATGGGCAGGGTCTTTATGTCGGGACCAGCATCTGTAGGCAGACGTGTCACATGGCAGATAAGTTATAACCCTTTACTGTTCTTTGTTTTTAATTAGTTTTTTTTAATAAATGTTATTTATTTTAACAAATTTACAACTTACAGATATCCTGCAGTCTCCCCATCATGGGGCGTTTTAAGAAGTGAGGGGGCCCGTGTGCAGGATTTGCACATGGGCCCTCCACCCCTCTTACCTGAGACAAGACTGTCCAGATTCTGGTGGCCGGAAAGGAGGCGGGGCGAATCGGGACAGTCCCACTGCAGGTGAAGGGGGACTAATTTTGCATCTATTTCTTCCCTCCGGAAGATATTAGAGGAAGAAAAAGATGCTGAATGGCCCCCCTGCCACTACCTGGGTGTCTCCTGTTCTGAGGGGCCTGTGTGCACTGCACACCCTGCACCCATTATAGATACGCCTATGTCCCCATGTATACCCCCTTTTCCACTGCTTAATAACAGCTATTAGGAGAAGAAAAAGGGGGTTATACTGGATGGGGATACAGCTGGAATTGATAGAATAATGCCAGCCTGAGTGTAAAACTGCAGTTTTCCATGGTGACCCATAGTTTGTAAATAGGATTAATTTAATATTAATGTAAAAATGGGCATCATCGCCGAAAATGAAGTTAGTATATAGATACCATAGTGCTGGTTGGGAGATAGCATGTCTGTCTGTCTGTGTGTTTGTTTCTTAAGGCTTTCCGAGGGAATGCGATGCAAGATAGAGACGGATTGAAGACGCAGCGCAGTAATAGAGATAAATAGATGAGAAGAGGAGCCTTTCCCTTTTCTCATATATGAAAGTGACAGGCACCGGAGAGAGAGAGAGAGAGACCCTTCCTCTCTTCTACATAAATATCAGTCACTAGAGTCACTATAGTATCTGAGATTGTAGAACTCAGACAGTAGAGTGACGCTAGTGACTCATATTTACATAGATTAAGCTATGTCGGCAGGCTGCAGTGCCCATCACATTACTGTGAGGGTGCAATGGACTCTGTGAGGGTGCAAACTTATAATTTGCAGAGAAGCTCCACACACCCTAGCACCATCCCTGCTTGCACTTTATATATACTGTTTTTGTATTCAGATTTTGTGAACAGCTGCAAATGATTTCCTCCAATGAATGCACTCTTAGCAGTGTCATGAAGTCATACACACAGAAAAAGTCTTGACAGTCACCACAGTGTACCACCTAATGATTTTACTCAGAGAGGAGGGTGCTGATCCGGAGGCGCATACAAATCACAGTGTCCCATACATCTTAGAACAAAACATGGGCTGGCTGCATACATGGAGGTTTATGAATAGTGTGAGAGCTTCAGTCTTTATGTGAATGAGTTATAACAATATCAAAGAATGAATTTAAACAAAAACTGTGCATTTATTATCTTAATGTGTAAAATAATTTTTATTTATGCTCCACCAGTGATATCATATAAATAGGTGTTGGAGTGTCACCCCCCTAGACGTAGACATACCCTGTGTCTGGTGGAAATGCCTTGATGTAAACAATGTCTATTTCCACCTGCGTCCAGCTCTGAATTCGGGTGCACATGCTTGAGAATGCCCTAACTGTGCACTGACTACGTACCTCCAGCCCTCCCCTGAATAGCTTTACCAATATGACTGTACAGTAATTTACATTTTATGTCTGGTGGTGAAGGTCAGGATTATAAATCTCTATAAGGACTTTTTCAGTTCGTTAGTGTGGAGCATGCAATCAGAATCTTTAGCCAAAAGGCAGTGACAGCAATGAAATGTCTGCAATACAATTTGCATATGTTTGGGTCAATTCTTCAGCTCTTATTTTTATGCGATCAGATCCCCAAGCAAACCAGCAGGCCAGCATTACCCAAACAACTGTGCAAGTCGTCTTTTTAAAAGAGTGTAGGACTCTTTTTTCAGTATCTCAGTCAGGCAGCAGAACCCCTTTTTTGGCGCAACTGATCCTGGTTCTATATATATTTGCAACTGTGCAAGTGCATGCCATCCACTCCACTCATATGGACAGAGTTCCAATAACCAGGACCTATCTAAACAGTTATGATTTCTGTAAAATGGTGGCAGCACAGAAGTCATTATCGGTGTACAGAGAGAGGTGTGCATTGTAACATGAATTTACATCTTCTTGCCATTGCAGTTTAGTCAGAATGTGTTGGAAGTCTAGATGAGTGCACAGAACAGAGGGCCGGATGCAGACTTAGGCGCAGATTGCATGCTTTAGCCTCCGCAACACACGATGCAAGCGCCCATAAGTATTCAGCTCACAAGCCTGTGTGGGTGGAATACTGGACTGTATGATTTAATTTCAATGGCAACCCACCATGCATATCTCATACACATGGGGCCCGATCCTCGGGTCCGTGCGACAGGGGAATTACGTACGGAGTGTACGTAATTCCCCTGTCTTAAAGGTTGTGTGTATGCGCACAACCTTCTTACGATGCTGTAAGGGTCGGCGCACGTAATCCATGTTATGTACGACGTCTGTTATGGAAAAGGGGCTGTCCCTTCCTGTACGACGGTCGTATCTCCGCCGTAAAAGCGGAGATACACATGTAAATGAGGGGACGGGGCGGGGGAAGCCCTGTTATGACCAGGTCTGCGGCCTTATGGTAGTAAAAGTTAAATGAGGAATCTGGATACATAAGTGTCCAGTATTACTACCGAGAGCGGGGAGTGCACGGGGCGTGCATTCCCCGCTACGCAATCGGCCGTAATGACCTTGTACGCCCGTACGGAAAGCAGCCACCTGATCCTACATTCCAAGAGGAATTTCTTGTACTGCTCAAGTCCTTAGATAGAAAACCATTTATTTTTCAGTGTTCTTTAGACTGACTTCATAGTTTTCCGGAGTGGTTTAGTTCTTGTCTGTTTTCTCACTAGACCTTTCCCTGCTTTAGGCCAATCAAATGAGATGACTTCTAATAAGTTCTGTGTGAGCAATATACATATTACTGACACTAATTTATGGAGAAAGACTCTCCGAAGAGAACTCTTGCAAGTACAAGTGACACTTTTTCAGTGAGTTTCCAACAAAATTTTCAACCTTTATTCAAAGAGATTGAAATCATATAAAACTAACCTACCATAAGATGAATATTTTGAAAAGTATACAACAAACATTTAGAAATAACTACAGAGACTAGGGGCCGGATCCAGATTTAATAATGATAGTCCACTTATGCACGCAAGATTGCCTAAGTGGGTTAAATGGACTGGAGGGCACAAACATAACACTAATGTTACTACCATCGTACAGAACTTATTTCCATATGATGGTATTTACATGGGAAGAAGCTGTGATTCCCCTCCACCTGCCAAGGTAAGCATGTAAAGCATAGGGGAAGTATGTAAATTGTACAGTGTGGGAGGTTTCCCCCACATAAGAGCAGATCAGCGATTGGACGGACGTCTGATCCGCAAGTGTGACTTTAGGCTGCCTTATGCGACATATATGGGCACCAGAGCATATTGTCCTGCATTCTAGGAGTGCATCTATATGAGATAGATAGATAGAGAGATAGAGAGAGATAGAGATAGAGAGAGATAGAGAGAGATAGAGATAGATAGATAGATAGATAGATAGATAGATAGATAGATAGATAGATCGATATGAGATAGATAGATATTTGAGAACATAACTAAAAAAATATACCCACTGTTGTCTTCTAAATGTAGGACACCTTTGCATAATAATTCTAGACTCTCTTAAATTCCTATTGCTGACTATAAGGAGACAGTCATTTCAGTCGTATTCCTTTAGTTTGCAAACCTTAGCTAAACAGAGATGTGTATACTGTGGTAGATGGCACGTGTGAAGTAGGTGCCAAAGGATGCCACTTGATGGGCAGGCCTAGTGAAAGGTGGGCACAAGAGGGACACTCTTACATTATTTGAGGAGCCCTACACACCACCCTCAGACATGGTTAACAAAGAGGTTCCCTGCCTGTCTCTGACTAGATTTATAGGACCGCATGCGTACATGCAGTCTTTAAAGACTGAATGTACACAATCTACATAAGGAAACGCTACGTAGATAGCGTAAAATAGTTACTACACATGCGTAGTACCTCTGATCGTAAAACTAGGCACATAAGAAAAATACATTTTTGTTGTGAATTCGGTCCTTAAGCTGGCCATACGCTAGAGAGATTATCGAAAATCGCATGAATTCCGCGATAATCTTGCCGATTTTTCAGCTGCAAGGACAAATAATATCGGCACCATACATTACATTAGTTGCATACAATAATCGTTCAAAAGGTTTAAAAAACGCTGATATTTGGTCTTGTTTTGTCGGGTGTAAAATATCGGTTTTGGCCATACACAGTACGACAATTTTATGTTATCATCCGATTTTCTTCGTAAATTTACATAAAGGGCAGTCGTTACCATGTGGGTGTGAGTGACGTAGACGATAGGTATAAGTCATAAGTATTCTAGACACTGCAGACTATATTGATGCAAAGTTACGGAAAATAAAAAAACTATGCAAGCCTCTGGTAGCAATATTTAAAAAAGTTATTGGTGTTAAGTTTGTTTAAAAAGTCATTGTTTTGATGGTTTAAATAAAAAAATGTTAGGTTGTTATGGTAACCTATGCTGCTTTTTTTTTACCAAAAATATTCGTTCATTGCAACTTACATCGTTTTTCAATAAAACAACTAATTTCTCACTTCATGTCTGTGGTTATTTCAAAATATTCATACATGTTATAGCTCACAATAACAAAATCCATGGCCCTCCGCTCATGATGCACAAGGATGCACCTGCATATATAAGCAGGCGTTTCAACACAGGTCCTTCATGAAATGGCCAAGTTCTTTATGGTCTTTACAGCAACAAATCCATGGCCCTCAGCTCATAATGCACCTCCATATATAATGTCCAAGATCAGTATGTAGTTTGCAGCAACAAATCCATGGCCCTTTAGCTCGTGATTCACAAGGATGCATCTGCATATATAAGGATGCACCTGCATATATAAGCAGATGTTTCAACACAGGTCCTTCATGAAATGCCCAAGTTCATAATGTAGTTTGCAGCAACAACTCCATGGCCTCCACTTTACGATAAATTTATCACCGAAGATCTCACGATCATCGTGAAATGCCCATATACTACGCGATTTTTCAAAAAATCTGCTTTTTATCGGTTTAAATCAAACATGTCAAAAGATCCAATAATCGTTCAGAAGCCCTTTTTGGATGATTATTGGATTCCCGTTATCATACACTAGCACGATAATTCAGCTCCTTACGTGATAATTGAAGGATCGGCCCGATAATCGCTCTAGTGTATGGCCAGCTTTAGAGTGAAAAATAAGGGCTATTAAAAGGGCATATCAGCTGCTAATATCTAGTTTGTCTAGATACTATGGGTCTGATCCAGAACTACGCCCGCCGTACTAGCTACGGCGGGCGTAAGCGTAAGATCGGTTGTAAAGCCCGTTTGCGCATGCGCCGGGCAGATGTTGCCCGGCGTAGCTACGGCAACGCCCGATCAACGATCGGACATCCGTAGGGACAGCGTATTGACGCTGGAGGGGGCGTCCCCCAGCGTTACTACGTTAAGGTTAGTGAAGGTGGGCGGGGGGAGTTAGTTTAATGAGGGAGGGTTTAGCGTTACAACGCTCCTGTGCGAGCGTATTTTCCATTGCTTACGCCGGCTGAAGTTAGGGTAGCCTTCAGCCACACAGGGGTAGTGTCAGGGAGAGTAGACGCCGATACGCTGTGCTTTAGCAAGCACAGCGCATCGGTGTAGTTCTTGATCAAGCCCTATATATCTGTTTACCCTATATATCTGTGCTCCATTTTTATAGCAGTAAATTAAACACAGATGATGCAGACACAGCTTAATGCATGCATGTCTCTTGGAAAAATAAGCCATGGTTTCATGAAATCTGAATAGTAAATCCTACCAAAAGAAGTTCTATTGTGCTGTAATAATGCTTTGTTCAATGAAAATTTCTTTGGTCAGAGCAGGTGTTGATACCACCTAATGGATTTCCTTATATATATGTCCCACGCCCACGGCGACCCCCTCCCTCTCCATCCTTAAATGTAAACACTTTATTGGCATAAGCAGGCAAATGGTGAATCAGAGTATGGAACAATTTTCACTACACATTCTATTTTACTATTCAGTTTACTAAACATTTAAAGGAGTACAAAACAACTGTGTTCACTGATTCGCAATAGGATATAGTCATAATTTTGACCTGTAATGCACAAACTGCTGCAGGGTGAGACCACAATTAACTTCTAGCTAAAGGGAATGTCGGCCACATCTAAATCCATATTGTTAGTCTACTTTCTTTTTCCCAGTGGTAATGTTTTCTTTCCATTCTTGAGAGTTTGCACACAAGGGGCATGTGTCAGATAAAAGCCCATGGGATTGCTATTCAATGTGTTTTGCCATGCTGACTTGAAAAACAGACTTATATTGTACAGTTTTAGAGTAAAGAATAAAAGGAAACAATGAAAAAACTGATATGACTGGGGTTTTCTATTCTCCTACCCTGTTGTTATTAATATTATTATTAAAATGACTGACATCAGAGTAGAGCTGCTCAGAAGTTCAAATGAAGGATGAATATTTTTTTTCACTTTTGACTGCTTGAGGATTTTATCTGCTTCTTTAAAATGGGCTTTTTTTTATACTGAGGATTTTGTTAATTGTGCGTGATGTGCCAGGGTAGCATATATACAAGTACAGTACTCTCCGCAGGTGCCAGGAAACTGCACAACTGAGGTAAGCAAGATAAGAAGAGCTGTGGCAGCGTACAGGGTAAGGGTGGCAGTAGAGTGAGGAGTTTATGGCAAGTGACTAGATCCCCTGTGAAGGGACAGTATGAGAGAAGCAGCAGAGTATAGCAAGGAAATTTCTTAGCACTAAGGTGTGCACTGATTAGTTTACATGTACCCTGCTTACTTCCACCTGGCTTATTTAATGTTCTATAATCACTTCACAGTGTTAATATATACATCTCTATTTTTATCAGTCCTGCCTGTCTAATGTCTACTCTTTATTGAATCCCGTTGAGATTTCATTACACTTGCTGTTGTGCAAGGCAACAGATACCTTCCCAATTATGGCAGCCATATGACCTGACTTGTAACTCAGCACAATTGACATAAACTAAGCTTTCCTTTTCGTTAAAGGGATTTAAGAACACATAATCCTAGAGAAAAAGTATCCATTCCCACCTGAATGTACACCCAAGACCTGACCCACAATCTGAAGTACACATTCTTTTTAGCTGTACAGGTTGTGGATTTTCACAATGCATGTAAGCAAATCTACATGAACACCAAGGACCTGATTCATATTTGCATGTGACTTACGTATATGCGCAAATCTGAAAGTAAGCCTGTAGAAGGGGAGTGCACGCCCCTGTCACCCCCTACTTCTTACGGAGTTCTGGACATTTAAGTGTCCAGAACCCTACCTTAAATTATACACGCACAGAAGTGCGCTGCTATAATGGAATCTGCTGTTCTCCTTTTCTACTCTTAGTCAATTATTATCAGGTCCCAGCAGCACCATCTACGTTTTTGAATTGTGAAGGACAGAACATACCAGCAGTGGAGGCACAAAGCAATAGAGACACTTTTGGCCATAGGACCGAAGAGGGGAGTGAACTCCCCTATCATTCCTTTCTGACATGCATCCACTTCCGTGTCCATACCCTAACCTTAAGTTTACCGCACAAATCTACAACCGTATGATTGCAGATCTGTGCTGATATGCTTTACGCTGCTCAATTACCTTTAGTGCGGTGTTTTGCCATGCGGAAGGCAAACTCCTCCCCATTGAACAAATCTCCATGAGGGAAAAACAGAGTCTAATCCTCATGCAGATCCGTTGTGTAACATCTGGCGCACGCATGCTATCTGTGAACCTGGGCCTTACACTTTTACAATTTTAGTATTAACCTTTTAGGACCGGATTCAGATTTAAGAAGCTTTTCCGTGCGTTCGTAATAGATCTGTACGTTAATACAAAATAAGCACGTGTCAGAAAAGTAACGAATTTCGGAACACTTCCGTGTTGTGAAAGCAACCTTATTGTTAGCGCACGTATATGTGACAGAAGTGAAACGTTCGCAAATACGACCGCGCGTCTACTATATTACTATGCCCATTTTTTGCTATTTACATTCTGACTGACGCCTTCTTATTAATAATCCGTCCGACTTTTTATGTTCGCGCATTTTTTGACATACAGAATTTACTTACGCATCATTCCAATTACGCTTCATAACTCCATGGTCTGCACATGCGCACTAAATAGAAATCACCCCACTTACGCATTTTACGTACGTAAATTACCAGACGTTCTTAATTCTGAATACGGCCCTTAGCGCTCAATGTATTTCTTAAATCTTTTTTTTCCATCTATTCAGTGAAAAAGTCTGCTCTCTGCCCAGTATCTCCCACTCTCTCTGCATTAATGGATGACATCAGTTCCATTCGTCGCGCTCAGCAGGAGTTACTAATTACAACATAATAATTTGTTTTTTACTTATTGCTCCTATTGCCTTTCTCAAGCCGATGGGCCTACTGTATATGGCCTTTCACGCCATGTATGGCGGACTCTTCCTTGTTTTGGGGATAGGTATATCTGGGTACTACTGTAGCAGTTATACACTGAAGTGTTATTAACACCTATGTCCATGAATCAGGCCATGTCTATGGCCTGATTCACAATTACGCTCTCAGTACATGCACGCGCAAGATGTTACCATGTCTTAAGCTCTTCCATGGAAGAGGCTGGCACTTAAAATCCGAGTGCCATACAGGCGGGGGTTAGGCATGGTAATTAAGTGCAGGGGGAGGAGAGCAGCAGTTTTGCTTGCACACTCAGACCCATCTGGAGAAATTAAGGTAGTCTTTTGGACACATAGGGCCTGATCCAGAGCTACGGCCGCCGTCGCTAGTACGGTGGCCGTAGCTGTAATGCGCATGCGCCGGGAAGATGTTGCCCGGCGTCACTATGGAAAGTGCCGTAGGGACGCTGGAGGGGACGTCCTCCAGCGTCCCTACGCTCACGTTACTGCTGCTGGGCGGGGGGAGGTAAGTAAATGAGGGTGGGGGGGCGTGCTAAGCGGCCATAC
>WWET01000519.1:132398-145383 GCA_011038615.1 Limnodynastes dumerilii
AAAGAGTGGGAGTGCCATTTTGAGTTGGAGGAAGGGATCTGGAGATGAACCACTAAGGGGCCTGTGGAGATAATATACCTCCTTTTGCCTGTGTTAAAGGTTGCTAACTTGATTATAATCTGCAGGTTTGCATGTGGGACGACCTTTAACATTTCCTATGACGTTTGTGAACTTACCTTCCTCTGCTTAGAGAGTATAATTTTGCCAGTGTGCTATGTTATTGTTGTTCGCCACAGGTGCATATCTCTGATTGCAGTTTTATGACCTTTACAAGGTGCAAACTTTTGGCTCCATCTGAGTTATCTGTGAGTGATACACTGCAAATGTAGCAGATAAAATAATGATGTCAATATCAGCCTTACAATTTTATGGAGTGCACTTTGTATTTAAGTGTGTTGTATTATTACTATTTTCTGCAGGTGCAGGTACCTTTGCTAGCAAACTTGCGAATGTAGGACCAGATTCTCAGTCCCGAATTTTTCATTTTGTGAGCATATTTTTACATTAAGCGCTACTACGCATGCATTTTGTTACGTAGATTGCGTACACGCGGTCTTTAAAGTACGCGATAAGTGTAAATGTGCATTTTTTTCTAATTTATTACTGACATTTACTAATAGTGTAAGAATTTCTTAACCTATTACTTTTAATGCTCCCCTTTCTCTCAACCACCCTCTGTGTGTCATTGTTTATTAAAAGCAGCATGTAAAGTAATAGTATAAGGGGTTCCCAATACTCAGAATTACATTTTGAATGGAAACATAATCTACTGCCCTTATTAGATATTTGATTCCACTTTTATGTACTTATTCACTGATTTGTTCTATGGGCCGGATCCAGACCTACGTTCCCTTTACGTTTCCACGCGTATTTACGCTATGGTAATTACTACGCACTCCCCTCGCTCGCACGTACTTTGGCCGTTTTACACTTTCCAAACCCAGTCTTAACTTTTCAAAGCGTAACTCCTGTCATACGTAATGGCTGCACGTACTTACGCACCTAAGCACGCCCATACTGTACAAATTAAATGGCTCTCCCCGCCTCCGAGGCATAATTACGGGTGTCGAATGACTGCACACCCCTTAGTCCATAGTTACGCTGTTAATACTAGGCTGGTACGCACGTTCTGAGTAATGGGTTGTAACATCTGCTGAACACATGCGCAGTATATACAAAACAGCGTTTTTACGTCTCCGGCTACCGTAAATACGCTAGCGGACAAAGCTCTGGATCTGGCCCTATGTCTCTATGAGTGCTATTATGAACAAATTCCTTGATAAACAAGCTTCCTCATCACACGTATGGGTAGGCATGTATCAGTTCAATATAAACAATCTCCAAATTCTCCTCCACTCTCTCCTAATGTTGAGATACTAGCGGGCCCAAGCTATTTCTAAAATTCTTATGCCCCTAATGTATAAGAAATTTGGGGGTCTATATACTTACCTTATCATTTTGAAATGAACCTTGCTGGTCCAGGCTCGCTTCTCCTCGCAGCGGGCCTAGCAGCTTTGTTCATATCATTTTACTAATAGCTCCCCCTCCTGTGAGGCCCTGCGATCATCTGTGAGGTCATCGCAGGACCTGTTATTCTTACGAAGAAGAATGAGGTCCTGCGCACAAGCACACGCATTGTGGGACTTTGAAAATGTCAAGTCTCAGTATAAAAAACTGTGCATGCGCACTGTGTTCATATCAGGACTTGGAAATCTGCAGAGACGTATACGTCTCCCGGGCAGGTAAGTTTTAATGTAACAAATATTATTATTATTATTATTATTGTTATTAACAGCTATTAGGAGGAGGGAAAAGGGGGAATATTAGGAGATCGCTGGGATAACTGTCATAATGCCACGCTGAGATGGCATTATATTTACACCAGGAGCAGAGTGTAAGACTCCACTCCAGCATTTAATAAATATAACAAAGAGCTAAAGAAGAATGGGCTGGTGATGACATATGAAGTTTTAAAGCATCATTATGGAAACAGAAGATTTTCATGGCGATGCCTATTTTGTAAATAGTAAGTGCTTCGTATTGTGAAAACTGGCATTATCACATAAAAACGATGCTTGCAAATAGACCCCTTGATGACATTCAAACACATTTAGACACGGCTCAAAATAAAGTAGAGGTTAATTCCTCTTGAATAGCAGCACTCTAGTGATACAGAGGATCCAGTTTAATCATTGCAAGCCTTATTAGAAACACAAGCCCAAAAAATACAACATTTATTTAACAAAACTGATCATCTGGAAAATAACAGCAGACGCAAAAATTTGTGTTTTATTGGAATACCAAAATGAACTAAAGGAGAACAACTAATAGAATTTATTAGTAAGAAAATTCTGGAAGCACTAGAAGCTTATGAGCCTTATAAGGAAATTCTAATTGAACGTAAACATAGGATGGGTGCATAAAAGCCTGGTCGTCAAACTAGGCTCAGAGCGACCATAGCAAAATTTCTAGATTTTCTGGCATAAGAGCAACTTTTACATGTTTACTGTCATCTCAAAATGTACAAATAGGTGAACATACAGTGCAAATTTTCCAAGACAATTCAGTGGAACCCAGAAATCCCCCACATTGAAAATGAAAAAAAAAAAATGGCCAAAGGGTAAGAATTCGAAAAAGGAGAGTGGCTTCACGGGTGATGCAAAACGGGTGTGGCTTTATTGCCATGTAGGAAAGACTGACATAGAGGATGATGGTCCTAGCCTGTGCTGCAAGAAGCAGGAGGGTATGGTGAATGGGTCAGAACAAATTCATCCGTGCTTATGCAGTGACACAAGCTCTGGCCCATTCTATAATGAGATTTACTATTGCTATTAGGGTTGCCTACTTTTCTAAATTTATTTCCGGGAGACCAGGGGGCGGGCCCTGCGTCGCCAGGGGGTGGGCCCTGTGTTGCCAGGGGGCAGGTCCTGCAATATTGTGATTAATAATTTTGTTACATCTATGCAAAATTTATTTAATTTATTAGGATAATATTTATCTCACTTCTGGGACTACATCCACATCTAAATCAAACTAGCGCTATTGTCACCATCCCGCTTTTCATATATACATTATTTTTGGGGAACGTAATTTTGTTCTGAGAAAATACAGGGGGATAACCTCTTATGGTGATCAGCAGCTGTTCCAGAGGGAGTGCAGGTTGGGAACTTTCTCCTTCTGATTGTCCTGTATTCCCATCATGTATCCAGCCCCCCCCCAGGATTCCCATGATGTGGATCCAGCCCCCCAGTACTCCTATCATGTCTCTAGCCCCTCCCAGTATCCCCATCATGTGTCTCCAGTCACCCCCTAGTACTCCCATCATGTGTCTCCAGTCTCCCCCACCCAGTACTCCCCTCATGTGCCACCAGCCCCCCACAAATGATGGGGATCCTGGGGAGACTGGAGAGACATGAATCTATATATATATATATATATATATATATATATATATATATATATATATATATATATATATATATATATATATATATATATATATATATATATATATATATATATATATATATATATATATATATATATATATATATATATATATATATATATATATATATATATATATATATATATATATATATATATATATATATATATATATATATATATATATATATATATATATATATATATATATATATATATATATGTATATATATATATAGATTACATTGTATCGCGGCGGCACAATAATACCTACTGCATAACAAGATGGGATATATATAAATGTTGTTTGACCACGCCCCCATTAAAAAAAAATTAACGGGGGGGGGGCGCAATTTTGGGATTTGCCCCAGGTTCCATTTACTCTAGATACGCCCCTGCTCCCATCATGTACCACCAGCTCCCCCCAGTACTCCCATCATGTGTCCCCAGCCTCCACCCTAGTATTCTCATCATGTCTCCAGCCCCTTCCCCAATACTCCCATTACATGCCACCAGACCCCAACCAATACTCCCATCATGTGCCACCAGCGACCCCCCTCGGTACTCCCATCATATGTCACCAGACCCCCCCAGTACTCACATCATATACCACTAGCCCCCTCCCCCAGAACTCTTACCTTGCCTGAGACTCCTCTTCCGACTTCAGACTTCTGCCGACTGTCCTAGCTCTGCAATGGCTGGCACGTCAGGAACAGCGCACTGGTGACGTCATTTGGCGTGTCATCACGCCAATGGGTCTATAATTGGCATACGTGTGCCATGTCCAGACCACTAATCAGTGTAGATATGTCTACATTTTCACCATGATTGCAATGTTAGTGTAATAACTGCAATGTGTTTGGTGTACTAATAAATATTATGTTTTAAATAAAAGTGAAAAAAAGTGAAGGGGTAGGCATAAGTATAAGAACAATCTTTACATAAGTAGATGTGAACAATTTTTTGCTAAGGGCAGCTTCATTTATCTTGCATAGTTACCTGTACATATGTTTGTATGGCTTTTTACATTACATAGTCCCTAGTCTTACACTGATTCTCAACAGAGATACTTTATGAGGCTTGGAGGGTGTATTTATCTTGCACTTACTGCAGGTCATTTATCAGTGTTCATCATTTTGTAAAGTCCTAAATCTAGAGCAGTGGGTCCCAAACTTTCTCAGTTCGAGGCACCCTTAGGGTCTCCATAATTTTTTTTCAAGGAACCCTTAAGACAAAAATAAAATAGAATACAATAGGAAATAGAAACATTCCGAGGCACCCCGGTGAGAGTGTTGCGGCACCCCTGGGAGCCACGGCGCACAGTTTGGGAACCACTGATCTAGAGAATCAATTATACAGGGTTACATTGTCCCCATATCAGAGATGTAGCTAGAAGTTTAATGCCAGGGGCAAAAAGGAAAAATGGCACCCCTAGCCTTAAATTAGTAACCAGTTTAAACTTAAAATGAACTTACTGCTGCACTGCGAACACCACTATCACACAATCCTACTTACAGCCCTGCCGCATATATATCTAATGTGCCAATTTATTTTTAAATTCTAAATCTATCACAGAACAACATTTGCCCATGTAGAATGGTATTAGTGCAAATCAAGGGTATAGGAAAGAGGGGAAGGAGAACCGAAAGGGATGATGTTCTATAGGGTGCAGGAGGGATGGAGAAAGATCACGCAAACAGTACAGGGGGGATCATCCAGGGCCAGATTAACAACGGGGCAACCGGAGCAGTCGTCCCAGGGCCCCCCACACACAAAGGGGCCCCCACAAACTCCCGCTGCAGTGAAAGAGGATGTATGCCACCGATTGACATCCTCCTCTTAAGCACACCATCATATTGTGGTAGCTGCGATAGTGAGCTTATGAGGAGGATGTTAATAACTGACATTCATCCTCTTTCACTGCAGCGGTAGCCCTTTTGTTATGCTCAGGGTTCCGTCACGGAACTGCGTGATCTGCACAGCACGCACGACATCATGACGTCACACGCATTGTGCTCCTCTGACCAGGGAGTTGTAGTATTCAGCACAGAAGATTCAGCACAGGTAAGTCTTTAGACTATGAATTTAGGGGATTAATAAAGTTTGTATGGATAAGGGTTAATAGATAATGGTGTGTGGATGGAGGGTAGAGGGAGAGGAAAGCAAGGGTTACTATAATAGTAAATGAACTGATATAGGATATAGAACATATATATATATATATATATATATATGATATGGGTATATATACTGTATATACATATATACTGTCGCACGTAACTAAGTATCTGGGCCTATGTTGTTAAGTTTTATATGTACATGACAGCTACAAGATAAAACGTGTGTTCCTTGGTGTTTGGTCCTGTGTGAGAATTCCATGTAGATATTACACTAAAGCTTTCTAAGTCATTTTTCTCTCATTTAAAAATGACGTGGATAGAATGGGTGAGAATGCTTTGGTATTCTGTATGTAACAAGAAACTCTCGCAACCACTCTGGCTACTTTAGATTAGTGCGTTGAAGCCACCAATAAATAATCGCTGAGAAATAATGTCATTTTTAGAATTTTGACCTTGTTTTGTGCTGTGAGTTGGGCCTTTCATCACCTGTCTATTTGAATCAGCTTGTTCTTCTAATGTGAGGGGTTTAAGGGAATAGAAAAAAATGTCAATGAATTATTCAGAAGATATAATTTCTGAGACTGTCCTAGGGTCTCAAAAGGCATTATGACTGTATAAATAGGCTTTCTGACCTGGGTTCAGGGTGACCTTGTGAACAAGATCAGATACATCCAAATAAATAATCCGTTTTACAAAGTTTCACATTTAGATTGCTACATCTTACAATTTTAATGCTGTAAAGGGATGGGGCTTGTATGTCTGACCTTGTAGGACCTAGATTCATATATATTACATACAAATACATTCACTCCTATTCCTCAACTCTAATATACGATAGGGAGTATTTATTGCCAGCATCGTCTTACGTACGTTGTTTTAAGAATTGAGCTACTACGCATGCGTAGTAGCTTATTTACGCTATATATGTACCATTTCTATGGAAGACAAGTGATATAATGCATAGAATAATAAAACAGATAAATAAATAAATCAATCAGTTGAAATGTCACTGTGTAAAAAGCCCAATACAAGTTGGTCACACAGCGGAGACAATTGTGCTTGCAAAAAATTCCCTTCAGATTAAGGAACCATACAAAATAAATAATAATGAGTCACTTGAGAAAGGGCTCCCTGCCCGAAACGCGTAGTGAATCCAGGCATTAACACTTCACCTGTCTCCTCCTGCTCCTGTTGTCTATCGCTATCGTGGAGATCGCCGGCGCCTCCCGGAAATCAGACGCCGCCTCCGGACCCTTACCAGCAACCGCGTGGAATCGTTAGAGGGAAGTGGACTTTATCACTTTATTTATTTACCTATTGATTTTAAACTGTATCTATGAGCTATTGGAACCTGTAATTAAAGATTTTTCTTTCACCTTTGTTTCCGTTTAAGGATCTCATGGAAGGATCTTTCTATTAGATTTAGTTTAGCTGCGGTCTCCCTTAACTTTTTAACCCTTTGGTTTATCCCCGCTGCGGGACCCATTCAAACTGCAATTTCGGACTTTCCCTATTACCTGACCTCTGTGGGACTGATTCTGACTTTTGTGGGACTGATTATATTACATTATTATTTATTTTGTATGGTTCCTTAATCTGAGGGGAATTTTTTGCAAGCACAATTGTCTCTGCTGTGTGACCCACTTGTATTGGGCTTATTACGCAGTGACATTTCAACTTATTGATTTATTTATCTGTTTTATTATTCTATGCATTATATCACTTGTCTTCCATAGGATTGTTAGTCCATATTTATCCCTCCCTTATCAATTGTTTTGAATATATTTTTTCCTAGTGCACCAGCGCCATAACTTACACTTTTATCTCATATTAGTAATTTTTAGAGTTGAGCCTCTTTTTAGCGTTTAGTTTTGAGCTGCAGGTTTTTAGCGCTTTTTAATGGTTTGACTTATTTTCCTATGTACCATTTCTGTACGTAGATTGCGAAAGCGCGGTCTTTAGACGAAAACCACGTAACTGTGAATCCGGACCCTAAAAGCTAACAGGAACATTTTCTACCAGCCTCTATAAATACAAATATGTCCAATATTTGAAACAAGCGTTTTAACCACTTCGCCATTTCTTAGCACATATTTAAAGAATATATTACTCAAAACATTCATTTAAATCACTGGTAATCAGCAAGAAAAATGTTGGTGCCAATAGACAACAGTAATCCGACATTTTCCACAAACTGTGCTCAGTTCTGGCCAGAAATAAAAAAAATAAAAGCCTTGTCGCATCTCCGCAGGTTGTGTGCTAATCCAGAACATGATATAGTGTATGTTGTTATTATTCATGTTGTGTTTGGCATAATCATTTGTTTATGAAAGTCACACTGTATGGAAAAAATGAAATGTGACAAAACGCATAGTTGGCAACATTTTAATTTTAAGGGACATGCCACCGCTGACATGTATGTCACATAAAATACAAGCTATACCCCAAGGCACAAGCAAATATTACAGTTTGTGAGCAATGAAAATGAACATATAACACAATTCTTAATTCACTTTTAATAAATCCTGTAAATAATCATAAATGATTTAACAAACTTAATGCCTTGTATTCAGCATACATAGCAGACTGAGGAATTCTCTACCACCCTCAAATATAAAATGAAATTTCATGTATAAACATAAAAGGTGCCTGACTATCTCCCTGCATTAAGGTGTCAGTTATAGACCTGATTCTGGAGGAACCTTCTCTTTTCCACTATCAAAATCTAAGGCTATGAAAGCTGCCATGCATCCATTGCTTTCCTTATGTAACCCCTGGGAGATGCTGCAACTGGAGTTGAGCACCCAAAGGCTACTAATAACCTCTGCATCATTGGAAAAAAAGAGATGGGCATTGTCTTTTACCAGTCCAGAGAGAGAGAGAGAGAGAGAGAGAAACTACATCTCCAAGAAGGCTACTGCGGAAAGGTGACAGATGCTAACTGGTCTGTGAATTTGGAAAAACCCTAGAGTAGAGCAGACTAAGCTGTGCAATAAGTCCAGAGAAGAAGTGCATGAGATCGGAGGTCTAGACAAAGAAAACAGACTATCATAAAAGATTTCAGAGCAGAGTTATGAACAGAACCTGCTGGGAAGAGAATTTGGAGTTGAAGGAGGAGGTTTGTATGCACCTCTGAGGAGGGATATTTTGCAGGTCAGTTATGTTGGAAGAGGAAACAAGCTCAGGTCCCAGGACCTCACTGGTGCAGCAAAGTAAAAATGTAGTCAGAAGTGTAGCCAGGTGCCATGGTGCTTGCAGCAAGGGTATGTTGTGGTGTTTCCTCCCTCATACTGAATTGGTGACAAAATGCCTGTTCTGTTGTATTTTTCCTAAATACGATACCTAAAGATACTGAGGTGCACTCCATTCCCTTAATCATCTCACCATTTTCTTTATCTCCCCCTTCAGATTCTCTGCATGATTTTTCCCTCCCCATCCATTTTAGCAGCAACCCTTCCAGATTCTCTTTAAATACATATATACGTGCACACAACACATATTAAAGATTACACTCAAATCATGCCACCATTCCTTACAGTGCACAGCTCTAACAATCACGTAATCAGCACATTTATGAAAGGGAGACACAGTGAGACACAACGTCAAGAGAAAATAAATGGTGGAGCCCCATAGATCCACTGAAACCCCCAACCCTGGAAACTTCCTCTGGTTCCAAATATGAAGTTAACAACATTTTGGGATCCACAACCTCTAGACGATGACTTAAGTATCTCATTGATTGGAAGGGATACGGTTCTGAGGAGAGAACCTGGGAGGATGCTCATGATATCCATGCTCCTCGTGTAAGGTCTAGCCTCAAGTAACCCTGTGTACCACTAATATCATTCATTAATTTTACGAATGATAACTGTAGTTAGACTAGCGTGGCAGGCCATGCATCTTCTAACTCAGGGTTTTTATGTTTTAGATTTCAGTCATGTTTGAACTGCTTCCAGACTTTGGAGAAACTGGCCCTTATCAAGTCTTAAGCCAGCTGGTTGATGTTTCTCTGCAAGGATTACTAATGTGATTAGAACCGAAGAGTAGCACAACCATGGCATTAGGGGATTGCATTCTTAGGGGCATGTAGAGGTAGGGAAGGGATGGAAGGATGTAGTTAATGTACAGTAAAAACAGTAGGCGGTGGTGGTTTCAGGAGCTGGGTTAGATTCTGCAAGGGGGGGGAATGTCAATACACAATATTCCTACAGTCCTAACCAGGGCCGGATTAAGGTCTGTGGGGGCCCCTGGGCAACTAAATCGTGGGGGGCCCCTGCTTCACATTAACACAGCAAATGTATTTAGGTAAATACATACATGCACACATAAAATGGTAGTCAGAGAGGACACTTAATGTTACTTAAAAAAAAATAATATTATGTGTATATATGTTTTATGTCCATTCAGCTTCTATGTCCAGGTAACACTATTGCCCCGCATTGTGTCCACCCAGCCTTTGTGCCCCCTCTATGTAAATCACCATCCTCAACCCCTTTTAAGCACTGTATAATAAACTTACCTTTGCTACCTCTCCTCCTGCTCCTCCTCCTACATGAAGCCTTTAAACCTTTGCCCCCACCTCAGCCTGAGTGTGTGTGTGATATACAAAAAAGTGTAGGTCCGTGGGATAGCGCTATATCATAATGTCCAAACCATTGAAGATAAAGGTCTCAGTAAAAGGATAGGCAAAAGTTATAAGGGCTCACAGTTTGTAGTATTGTTTTGCAGTCCTCTGTTGTGAAATGCAAACAACAGTCTGTTCGATGCTTCTCCAGTTTATGTTGCTCGGCTCCTTTCGTGCCCGCGATCAGCTGTTCTCTCTCTCACAGATCCCCCGCTGTGTCCTCCTTCTGGATCCTTAGCCATGTGGAATAAAGAAAATAACATTTAATTAAATTACATTCTAAGGCACATTAAAATTGGATCAGAAGGTCCCGGGTGTTCCATCTTATAGCGACAGCGTCTCCCCTTCTCCTGTTACCACCGCTTCCTGGTATGATGCTTCTGATCCAATTTTAATGTGTCTTAGAATGTAATTTAATTAAATGTTATTTTCTTTATACCACATGGCTCTGTTTTATTCTGGAGGACCATATCTACATTAGAATCCAGCATCATTCATGCGCAAAGGACTTACTTTTACTCAGTGGGACTTGTTAATTATTTATTCATTCATTGTGTTTAGCCTTAGTTAGCACTGTAGGATTATTGTGTATTGACATTCACCCCCCCCTTGCAGAATCTAACCCAGCCCCTGAAACCACCACCGCTTTCTGTTTTTACTTGATCTATTTTTAAGAGGTATTTGAGACACCTCTGGGTGGAGGGTTTTCGGCCAGCAGGGTTTGGGTGCGTCTGGTAACTCCATCCATTTGTATTTTAATGTACAGTAAGAATACTCGATCCTGGTAAGAGTGCAGACGTAACAAAAGTTAGTTTACATCAGAATTTTTACACCTATTGCAGGTCATGTTTAAGTGAGGGGAATACTCATTCAAAAGCTCATTTAGTACCCATGAGCTTGATTGTTGTCCAGCAGAATAAATAAAACAGATATGGAATTGGAATTGAGCATCCAGTCCTCTTTCAGCCCTTGGCTACAGTCACATAAACCACGGCTCTCATAAACGCTGGTTGCATGAGATAACAGATGCAGCTGCGTCCACTTACATATACAGTATTGGTCATAGGAGCCCTGTATAACCAATACTGATTATGTGAATGGATGTGGTCGCATTATGTGGGCACCTTCATCCAAGCTGCAAACAAAGAAAGTGCTGCAGAGGAAGGAGTAAGATGAAGGAAGGAGACATGATGAGTGAGACCTAGCATAGGTAATAATTAAAGAACGTGGATGGCTGGGCATATGGATGGATGGGCACATATAAGGGGCAAACATGGATGGCTTGGCATATGGATGGATGGGCATATAAAAGGGGCAAACACATGGATAGTTGGTCATATGGATGGCTGGGCAAATAAAAGGGACAGACAAATGGCTGGCTACGCATATGGATGGCTGGGTATGTAAAATAGACAGACACATGGATGACTGGGAAAATGGATGGATGGGTATATAAAAGGGCATATAAAAAGGACAGACACATGGATAACTGGGCATATAAAAGGGGTTGACACATGGATGGCTGGACATATAAAAGGGACAGACACATGGATGACTGGGAAAATGGATGGCTGGACATATAAAAGGGTCTGACACATGGATGGCTGGGCATATAAAAGGGGCTGACACATGTATGGCTGGCCAAATAAAAGGTACAGACACATGGATGGCTGGGGATATAGATGACTGGGCACATAAAAGGGCATATAAAAGGGACAGACGTGGATGTCTGGGCATATGGATATACTTTTGTGTTGTTTTCAGATCTGGGGTCTGATGGCTAATCAGGGGTCAGGTTTTAATTGTGGTTCAAAACTGGGAGATTAATATTTAATTTAATTAGGCTTGGATCTTTAGTCTAATGCAGTGTTTCTCAACCTTTCTATTGGGAAGTACCAGTTATCCAGTATGGAATCAGATCAACTACCACATTGCAGATCATGTAGACGGCACTGCCTTTTAAGACTCCAATGCCGACAGGTAAGATTTCTTATCCCCTCCTCTCTCTGCAGCCTAACACTAACCCCTACCCTAACCATCCTTGTCCTGCAGCCTAACCTTAACCTTCCACTAACCATTGTCATCCCACAGCCTACGATTAACCTTCCCCTAACCCTAATCAGAACGGGTACCTTGTAGAAATAAAACCATTCAACATGGTACCTGTTCTGGCATCTAAATTTTCACAGAAAAAAAAATAAAAGATGTTTTACAAAAGAGTGTCCTGTTACACTCTCTAAAGTATTCATGAGGGTTTATACACAAAGAGAATACAGTGTCACATCAACAAACAGAAGGAGAGCCAGAACAAGCTGGGTCAGCAACAAACAGGTATATGCGATGCTAAACAGCAGAGAGGAGAGAAGTCATTAGCAGTCCAGGTTAGAATACATGAAAACAAGCCACATTATACACTAGAACACTGGAGTAAACATATTTGCTCTGCTCTGGCAGGCCTGTACACAGAGCAGGTTCAAATAACGGGTCACATGACTACATATTCAGGGCTGATTATGCACCATGTGCCTTCTCTTAGTAGTATTGTGGTCAACAGTTCTGCACCTGGAGCGGAGAGAAGAGTAGACAGGGCGTTTAAAAAGCAACTACCTAACTCCGATGCGGGACCCAGGTGCAAGGGCAAAAATGTAATTCTTGATGTGTAGACTAAAAGATTCCAATGAAAGTTGAATTTATTAATAAATAAACATCTTTATATTAAGATGCAATATATATACAGTATATATATATATATATATATATATATATATATATATATATATCTGCACCTTGATTA
>WWET01000519.1:145871-158126 GCA_011038615.1 Limnodynastes dumerilii
TCTTTCCCTGCAGGGGTATACCTCTTGGTCAAAAAGTTTCTGTTTGTGGCTTTTCAAATGTCTTGTACTACTAAAGCTTTGAATGTATTAATTATTTATTCATTTCATTGTACAGCTTGCTCTCTAAATAGCAGGTTAAGACAACCCCCAACACCAACTGATTATTTGTCTCACACAAGTGAGCAACAAATTGCAATAACGTGTTTCGAGTTGGAAGCAAAGCCTTGGGTTCATAACTTTGTATATGAATTTGAATATCTAAGTCCAATTCAGGGATGTGTGTAAAAGATGCCCACATAATTTCAGGTCCTCCAACAGACTTAATGTTAATGATACAACTGGTAATGAAAAATGTGTTACCTGTAAATAAATACCTCTAGTAAGGTTTTACATAAATGGTATAAGGTCTGGTCTCCCTGGATGGATTCCCCTAGAATCTGATTGGTTGCTATGGGCAACATCTCCACTTTTCCAAACCCGCATCTTAGTAAATCTAGCCCCAAGTGTGTGTATTTTTTTTATAAGCAATTAACTCTGGATTTTGCTCTAGAATTGTGATATTACTGTTTACTGCTGTGCAAAACATGTCTATGTAAGTGTTTGTCTTGATGTATTGTGTTTTTCTGTTTTGTTATTTGATGTTTGTAAATGAAAAAATGTTTAATAAAAAACTACTTGATTATAAAAAAAATACTGGGACAGAACGATGTCTCCACCCGCTTATAAAATAAAATTGACTTTTATATTTCTATATACAATCTTTTAGCATTCAGGGAAAATATTAATCAATGCCTCATAGTTGGGGTGTTTTCTCATTAACTTACTTGAATACTTTAAAGAGAGTGTGTAACACAAAAAAAATTATTTAAAAAACCTTAAACACTAATACTACTTTGTAACACATCTTTCGCTTTCATAGACTAATTAGATAAATGGTTCAAAACACAAACACAGAAAAAGTTACCCGCACCAGTATAAAGCAGTATTGTATCTTTTCAATAAAATATTAAATGGAATTGTAAAGCTTGCTTCCAAATCTTGAGCAAGTTCCAGTGGGTGCTGTGAAACTGGTTCAAACACATAATACAAATTACACTGATAAAGTGTCACAGGGCCCCATAACAGCAAAAGTTACCAAAAAATAGCGCACTCCAAACCAAAATCCACAGTTAAAAATATACAGCAACTTTATTATGTTACAAAATTCATAAGCGAAAATATTTAAAAAAGTGACATAGACAAACAATAAGCACATGTTACAAATACATAATAAAATCCTCTGATGAACGGTACTCATTACAACAATCTAATATCCTTTTATAGAATTAGATAAATGGCCATTATTCCTAGCTGTTATCCTATCTGCAGTTCTCTGGTATGGAAATTTCCATAGAATACATAGCAGTAAAAAGCAGGGTACACCTTGAAGGTTTTTAGAGAAATCATCAAATCTGTAGTAATGATTCTAACATCAACTTACTCAATTATTTATGCAGATATCAGGACATCGCTGATTGCAAAAATTAGGAGCTTCCACAAATCCAATCAAACGATCAGATGCTGTTTCAGTGGATTCTGCGGCACTGTTGGACAATACACACTGGTAAGATATCTGCTGAAACTGTTGTTTGATCGTGTGACCTGCACGATTTTAGGAAGAAAAAGCCCAGTGTGTAACCAGCTTAACTCTCCTCATCTTAGGTCAACAATAAGTCTGTCCTGACACAGGCAAACACATACATTCTTACTCAAATAAAGGGATTTTGGGCCGTGAGAAAGACAGAGAGATTTCTGCACACACGGAGTTGCTAAAGTCCATAACTCTACCTTAACTTTTCCCCATGTATAAAACCCTGCCCATTTAGTAAAATTGCCTCTCCCCACCTACAAGATGTATATCTGAACGTGCATAGGGCTTTCACGCCCCAACAAATCACGCTCTCTAGGTTCAGAGTTACGATGCAAAACATCTGCCACACGCATGCACAGAACGTTCTCATAGCCCGACTTAAGCACACAATGGGCTGGATCCAGACCTTGTTAAGTGCATGAACTTAGTTACACCTGGGCTAAACCATGTTGACTTCAGGGGAGTCATATTTCATCTGCTGCAAACAGTTTTAGAGTATAGAGGTGATGTTTCCTATCCCAAGTCTAAATAACAGTGTGATAGTAAAGCTGGTCAGTATCTGTGTGCAGTAAGCAATTTAAAGATATCCCTGCATGCAAAGAATTACAATTAATTTGGCTCCCCCTGAAACCAACATGGTTTAGCCCTTGAGTAACTAAGTTCATGCACTTAACAAGGTCTGGATCCAGCCCAATTTGTGTAAATCAGCTGATTAGTTATTAGCTACGACGTCATTAGTTCTGGACACGGTGCTTTACCTTTAAGTAGAACAAACTTATGCATAGATGAATCACCCAATTCCATGTCCATATAAGAATCTCAGGTAAAATGGGCTTCGTCTGCTCTAAGCTAGTGAGGCTTTTCTTTTTTTTATTAAATAGAGTGCTGTGAAAAAGCATTTGACCCACAATATTATTTTCCACATTATTGCTCATTATTGCTTTCACAGCTAATATTAACAAGCCAGTCAAAAAATTTCTGTTGGTTAAAAGGCAAAAAGTGTGAACAAATAGCACAACAAATTGATATTTAGTAGCAAAATTTGACCGATACCCGAGTGTGAAAAAATAATTGCCTCTTTAGATTCAATTTCTGTTTATTTCACTTTTAGGAGCAGTGACTGTAACTTGTCAGAGTCTGTAGTTATTGACCAGCCTTTGGCAGTGCTGTGAAGGAATGTTGGCCCACTGCTCCTAACAGAATGTTTCTGTCTTTTCAGTCTTTAACTGGTCGTTTAATGTGTTGTCAGAACTTCTTAATAGATTCAAGGTACAAATGATTAGGACATGACAAAGCCATAGTACTGCCCACTGCTGCGTAAAGCCAATTTTCAAGGCATCAAGTGAAATGGTGGCCACTTAAGCAGGGCACACACTGGAGGGTTATCTGACGATTATTGTTCCAATCACAAAATAGTTGTCAGATGGCTACAAAATCTTTCCAATGTGGACTGTTAAACAATGCTACAGAATCATCTGATCATCCGAAACGGCATTGCATCATCATCTGATTTGATTCACCAATTTTACAAAATCAAAGATGTCCCAATGTCAGTAGAAATCTGCATTTTGTACTGACACACAATCTAAACTGAAAAGATTCCCACTGATATTTCTGCATAGGGCCACCTTGTGGACAAACATATCATTGCAGCAAAGATTTATTTGAACGGTTTGTAAAACGATCCACAGGAAATTAGAGAGAAATGTGTATGGGGACATCGCTAAACAGGTCAGGGCTAGAAAAGTTTTTAAAGATTTGAAAAGATGATGGATCATTTCTAAAAACTTCAGTGTGTTTCCAGCTTTAGGCTTAATATGATTTTTCTTTTAGCCCCAATGAAATCAAATCCATAACAAAACATCTGAAATAATGCAGAAAAGCAGTCTATATTATTATCTGGATTCATATATTTGAGCTCATGTTTATAAAAAGTTTGTAAAGTTAAATTTGAAAAATGAGTCATAAGAAACAAACACTCTGAGAAAAGATATTGATATGGTAGCTCTATACATATGGGACTGGATCCAGAATTACTAAAAGGAGGCAATTTTTTGTTTGCTAGAATCAGAATACACATGCTTTTGGAGCTCCAAGCATAGTGTATTGTAAGTCTAGATCTAGCCCCATGGTTTTAAACCATGAAACAAAACATTATTGTTGAGAGGGTGTTTGGGAAAGACTAATCTTAGTAGTGTGTAACAGCAAAACTGTTACACACTGCAGTATGGCAGCAGCATGTTATCATTGTTCTGTAGCAGGGTACTCTGGTCCATGTTTCCCCTGCAGCATTCCTAAGGATCCTAGATGATTACCCTGCAGCTGGGAAGCCTTAGCTGAGGATTTGGCTATGTGGATTCAGCAGGCAAAGGGTATGTGGTTCTCCCCTTAAATAGCTGTCTTGCTGGTCATATTTTCTAGTTCTCTAGTGTTCCAGTTCATGCTTATGTTTGGTTCAGTATCATTAAGTGCGTTGTTGTGTGACCTGTTCCTGCTACCTGTTACATGCCGCCATGCTATGCGGTCCGGCATGTAACTTTCCTTACCTGCTACTCCTAGTCTCCTGATGCATGCCTCTGGCGACACGTGTCATTCTGGCTCTGAGCACCACAGCAGCCGTTCGAGTGCGCGCTCAGAGCCTGCTCTTTATCCTTTCTGATTGGTGTCCTCATGCTTGAAGGCAGCCAATCAGGCTGTGGGGGCTGATTTCTGCTGTCCAATCAATGGACAGCAGATCCTATATATGAACTGGCAGTGCTTTGTGCTTTTGCTTTGTGCCATTTGTTAATTTCTGAGTGCCCTCATTGCTCCTGTTCCTTGCCCAGTTCCTCCAGTGTTGCCATCCTGCTCTCCCTTGTGTATCTTTCTCTTGGTTCTCGCTCTCTTTGCCCCAGTGTGATTGCGTGCTCTCCCCTCCAGGGGAGTCATTGTTACGATTGGCCACTGGGGATTGCACCCACAGTGGGGAACCGCAGCGTGGTGTGCTCTCCCCAGTCCATCTTCTTCATTGTATGTCAGGAGTTGTCACTTCTAGTACCTCTCCTCTCGCTGTTCTACTTGTCTCTTGCCTCTCCTCTGCTCTGGTTCTTCCTGAGCTTCCGTGTCTTCTCCTGGGTGGCACTTCTAGGGGTCGCGACCTGCTAGGTTTACTGCAGCCCAGCCTATTCCCACCATCAGGGGCTCTAGTGAAGACCTGGCCCTAGTTAGACTCTGTGCCCTGGTTGTGTTACTCATAACACTACCCCTTGGTGTGTGTGTACCTTTGTCATTGTTCTGTTACCCTTACATTGCCTAAAGAGAAAACAGAAAAAGAGAAGGGGACTATTCATTTGGGTGCACACACGCCCCTTTGAACAAACAGTAACAAATTTAATTAAAATACACAATTTAATTGTTTTAAATTAAAAAGAAGAAAAATGTCTTAATTTTACTGTTAGTTTATTAAATATTATTACTGGTTAGAAAGTCACTAGTCACAAGGAGATATATCACACGTTGGCAACTGATGCCAGCGAAATAATGAATAAAAGGGTTTATAGTGATAGACAAGACAATATAAGTGATTAAAAAACAAAATGAGGGAATATATAGAGTAGAGGCAGATTCTCAATATAATAATTTAAGTTAAGTTTAATTAAATTTGTTACTGTTTGTTCAAAGGGGCATTTGTGCACCCAAATGAATAGTCCCCTTCTCTTTTTCTGTTTTCTCTTTATGCTAAATACTGGGGGAAGGTAGCACCAGAGGATGTGATTAATAGGTATGAACTAGTGATATCAATTTAATCTTCCTCTAGCCTCTTTTCTAATAATTAATAACATTACTTGGTAGTGGCAATAGTCACTTTATTTATGAGTGCGGCATCTAATCTTTAACCTGACCCTTACATTGCCTCCATCTCTCTCTTTCTTTCTGTCCTTGTCCCTTTGTGGACTTCATCCTTGTCTGCTATGTTTATTTGCGTTAACTCCATCTGTACTCTGGTCTTGTACTGGCAATATCTGTGCTTTACCTTCTGCACTGCTCTGTTTATTGGTACCTACTGTGTCTGGCTTTCAGGCCACTCTCTGTATTTTTGTGTACCACTCTGTTCTCTGCCGAGTTCCAGTGTGTTTTATGCACTCCCTGACTTTTCATTGTTTGTTTGATTCTTACCTTAGTTAGAGTCTGGTGCTCCATACTAATAATACTCTCTGAGGAAAAAGCAGAGAAACGCGTAAATTCTCTTGTTACAGACATCACATTTGAACCTGTTGACCTTAATTCTATTTTTAAGTTTATGCTGCTATTCTGACAAATGTAACTATTATAATACCGCTATTTTATGAGACAGCAACAATGGAGTTACACACCCGAGGATACAGTGACCAAACGATGCATCTAGTGGCCACAGTGATGTAATACATGGCTAAGGACATCATCCCCGGATTCTGTCAAGCCTTTTAGCCATCTTCTTTTTCTGCACAACATGCTTCAGAATACAGCTACAGTACTGAATACTATTTGTTGTATGCAAGTTTTGTCAAGGAGGTTGCCTTCTATGTGGCTGACCCTCATATTTTTCTGTCTTAAGAAGAACTTTATTCTGCAAATTAGAACTAATGAATGTATTGGAATAATAGTCACATAGCACCGGATCCAGAATTAATAACGACAGCTGACTGGCACACTCTGTGTGCGTGAGTTGTGCTTTGCGAATGCCCTTCGCATGTGCGTGCCAGATTTTACACATCAGAACTCTGAACGCATGGAACTGCTTTCCGTACATTCAGATTTCCGTATGTTAGGGCATGACAGGCCTCTCTATGTTTAAATGTACGCAGTATAGCTGGGAGGAGGCATTTAAATTGTACAGTATGGGCTGTGTTAGGCTTTTCCATGCAACTGGGAAAAGTTAAGGCAGGCTTATGGACATGTAAGTCAGTTGAAATCCGCATTGAAAAGGGGAGTGCACTAGTCTCTTGCTTGTGGACTTTAGAAACTCTGTGCATGCAGAATACACACTTAATTCTGGATCAGGCCCATGGTCATTTATTGTTCTGATGTTTCATAAATGATCTTTAATCACTACACTCTGAGCGCGTCTCTGTGTTTTCTTGCCTGTATAGTACTTGTATAGTTTATTGGTTCTCATGTGCATATAAAAAGATTTTACAGCTTTCCCTAACCCCCCCACCCAATAATAATTCCAACTTTCTCCAATTATGGTCATCATTAATGGCGGACTCACACGTACACATTCACATAAATTGTAAATGAATAAGAACATGTTTTGCTATTCTATTTTAAATAATTTATTGAGCATTTCAAAAGCTGCTATCCTCCATGTAGCAGCGATTAATTTCTTCATCATACATTCCTTTTAAAGTTTTTGTTCTTCAATGCTATTTAGGAACAGTGGTGAAATATATTACAATCCTCACTTTGCAGACCTCAAAGAACTGCAGTTTTCCATGCAATTAAGGCAAAGTAATTGATTCCCCCAGGAAAAAGTTAGGAATATATATTTTTTTGTTTTGTTGGAAACTACACTTCCTTTCTGCATCACTGTCCTTTCGAGGTTCATTTTTTATGCCTTTTCCCTGCAGAATAAACACTTTTATTGTATACGATGGAGCATAACTATGCACTCATAAACTAGTCTGGTGGCTGCTGTTTTATTGTACATTGACTGAATCAAAGTGGTTTTGTGCCAGTAAGAAGACTTTTTTTAAAAACTAAAAGACGTCAGTTTGCTAAAAGCAAAAGCAGGATGAAGAAGGAGCTTCAAAAAGCAGCGCTCAGTCAGTCTGAGGGGAGATCCCCCGGACCCATTAACGGAAGTAGCAAGGATATTTGCACCACTGAAGGATGACAGGAGAGAAACAAAGGCCTGTCTTCAAATTAATGAGGTGTCCCTTTGCTACAACTATCCTTTAGCAAGGAGTTCCTGCACGTCATTAGTCTTATCTGACAGAAGCAAGCACTTCTTTGGAGTGCAGGATGATTTGCTGCTGTTTATTTAAATACACTCTAGAAAAAACTGACCCTTGCTTGGATGGAGTTTTTTTGTAAGAGATAAGAATGACAAATGTAACTATGTATTTACTGAAAAGCCTTACATATTAATATATTCGGCCTTTACTGCGTGTCTGCTTTGTATAGCTCAGCATTCTACATTGATTAGTATTGACTTGTTTTACACTCCACAATATGGTAATATCACAGGTGTCCCAGTAAGTGGAAAATGTTATATAAGCTCTGTTAGTCAAAGGATACTTGCACTTAATACTGGACAAGTGTCTGCTTATTTAATTAGTGATCACACAGAGTGCTAAGAACATAATACAGATGCTAGCTGTAACTGAGCAAAGGAAAAGTGCCATGTATCTGTAAATGGTGAGATCCACGTCCTGTGTGTTTGGAGGTGTATGCTGAATATTTCTATCGACTTAGACTGTGCCTCCCACCACGCTGTTGATTATTTGCCAATCTTCAGAATATTAGAGCGCACAGTTCTCAGTAGGACCTATGTACTATGTACTACAGTATATTGGTTTTGACAGACTTTGTAAATCACAAAGAATGACTGAATTACACACAAAAGCTGATCGTTTGTACAACGCTAGCACTTAAAGTCATTTTAGTTTATAGAAAGTGACAGCTATTAAATTAGGCCAAAAGTAAAGATAATACTTTTTTAAAGCAATCATAATAGTTACATAAAAATGAATAGTTTTAATTACCAGTGTATGTGAACTCTATGTAGTGTTTAGTATTAAGCCAACCAGACGAAACGCATGTTGGTGGTAAGGGGGTACCAGGGTGCACCCTGGTTTCCCTGTTTTAATTATCTTTGCATTCCACTTTTTCTACTTGTTTATTCTGCAGCTGGATTTAGATTTACCTGGGTACTTAGATAAAGAGTAGGGCCTCCATTACCTGGGGCGAAGTCCCGCTGTGAGGTGGCTAGGCACACTCTCCAGGGTAAGTTCATTTCATTTGTTTAGCTCAGGGACGTTTGTATTTCAGTGGTGGCCAATTATTCTTATTTACTCTTTATGGAGATAATACTGTTGTGAGAACCATCTTCTATAACCTTTGGCTTTCCCTCAGCTTATTGATTGTACTTAACCCCTTCCTTTATAATTCAACCCATCTCTCAAACTTTCCAATTTTTCTCCCTGGCTGCATTTTTCATATCCACATGGTGTGATGTTTTAGTGGAATGTATCAGTTATTTTGTTATATTTCGCTCTTTGTGTAATTTGTTATGCTGCGTTCAGATTGCCACTGCCTAAAAAGCCAGCTTTTTAGGCAGTGGGCAAAATTTTTAAAATTGTAGCCTGGTGCGTTCAGACTGCGCTGAAAACACCGCCTTTTTTTTTTCTTTTTTTTTTTTTTTTTTTTAGTTTTAAAATGTTTTATTAAATTCAATATATATTGTGGATCAATGTATTTCTGCATTTCATGCAGTATCTGTTTATGTGTATTGTAATATATGTCATGATTATTCTTATTTCAAGTTGTATTTTTAATGGTTACTTTTGGTTACAAATGTTAATGAGAGTACAATCTGTTTTTATAAATAAACATTTCTTTACTTTTCCAATGCCTAATCAGTGCGTTTATTTATGTATCTTTGAATTTTAAGCAATTTTAAGCACCATTACGCACGACCGATTCACAGTTGAGAAAGTCCGCACGTGCCTTATTATACGCAGGAAAGACTTACGTCCTTACGTAGCTCTCCCAACACAGGGGGAGCGGTTATCTGGGTTCTTTCTTCTCTCTGAATATGTATTGCAGATTTTTCGCGTCTGTCTATTTAGGTAAGTTCCCAATTTTACTCTTAGGCATGAATCAGGTCCAGAGACTTCTGCTATTTTGTAGTGAAGCAGTATCAGAATATGAATGTTAGCTTGCTATTCTGCTCAGTGCTCTGAGATGATTGCAGAGGGGAGGGGAGGGATTCTAAGCTTTAAAAATCTGTTTTGCGACAAATTACTTTGTGGCAATGAGGTGCCAACTGCCAGGAAAAGTGGAGACGTTGCTATGGGCAATATCTCCACTTTTCCCACAGCTTAGTAAATCTGGTCTCTGGAGTTTCTTGTTTAAAAAAAATGTCATTAATTTTAATAATGTTTAAGGACCGGATTCATATCTGCGTCCGGCACCCCACTTATTTTCATGAAAATGACAGCCAAAAATGACCTATCAGCTGTCTCTGCGTCTAAAACAGCCATTTCTGGCTGAAAAAGCCGGGGTTTTCATGAAAGCCGGCAATTTCATGAAAACCCCGGCTTTTTCATGGTAATCTGAACGGGGTATTATTTATATTTTTTATTTCATCTATTAAAAGTTAGGTTCTCACGTGCAGACACTCTTAGCTTTATAGGATCTTTTCACTATTTCTATGACCTTCATACTGCATATTTAGTGCACCATAAACTGGTCAACCTTTTCCTCTCTTTTGTTGTTTGGTGTTCATACTGTATTATGCTGTCTATTCCTGCAATGTGTGTGTTTATACTGTACTATACTTCTATTCCTATAATGTACTATACTGTCTATTCCTGCCCTGTGTGTTCATACTGTACTATGCTGTCTATTCCTGCAATGTGTGTGTTTATACTGTACTATACTGTCTATTCCTGCCCTGTGTGTACATACTGTGCTATGCGGTCTATTCCTGCAATGTGTGTTCATACTGTACTATACTGTCTATTCCTGCAATGTGTGTACATACTGTACCATGCTGTCTATTCCTGCAATGTGTGTTCATACTGTACTATGTTGTCTATTCCTGCAATGTGTGTTCATACTGTACTATGGGGTCTATTCCTGCAATGTGTGTACATACTGTACTATGCTGTCTATTCCTGCAATGTGTGTTCATACTGTACTATACTGTCTATTCCTGCCCTGTGTGTTCATACTATACTATACAGTCTATTTCTGCAATGTGTACACATACTGTACTGTGGTGTCTATTCCTGCCCTGTGTGTTCATACTATACTATACAGTCTATTACTGCAATGTGTATACATACTGTACTATGCTGTCTATTCCTGCAATGTGTGTTCATACTATACTATACAGTCTATTCCTGCAATGTGTATACATACTGTACTATGGTGTCTTTTCCTGCCCTGTGTGTTTGTACTGTACTATACTGTCTATTCCTGCCATGTGTTTGTACTGTATTTTGTGTGGCGCTGCGGACAACTTGTGGTACCTTATCAGTAAACGATAATAATAATAATTTTAGGCTGAGCTGTGTTGTGCTGCCTCTGCTCTGCAACTGCAGGAGAGTGACAGGGCTACCCACGTACTTCATGTAAACACAGTCTGTGTCTATGCTGTGTGCTGCTGAGAGGAAGATGGTGTGTGTGGGAAAGGGGGGTATGGGGCAGTGTGCTGCGGAGCTGCTGGTTAGATCTCTCATGAAAAATAGGCAAGAGGATGGGGGTAACTAATAACTGTGTTAGAAGGGGTAGCTTAGTGTGGAGGGAATGTAGGGGGGTAATTCTTCTTAGTTACTGCACCTAGGTGACTAGGTTGCAAACAGCAAATAAAGCTTTTCTCTATCTTGTCTGATCAAGAGCACATGTCTGTTTTGGATCAGTAATCACTAGAAGCTGCAGTTACTCTAAAGTTTGTGCTACAGAAGTGATGGGTGGCACCAAATGTATATGATGTGGACCAAGCGATGGGTACCAATGGTTGAGCTGTATGGCAGCACATCTACTCAATCATCCAAGGCAAGTGATCAGCAAAAGAAATGTGGCTGGCACTGCAAAATGCATATGAGGATAAAGGCCTAATAAACTTAACCTACGCAGCAAATTGTACCCAACAAAAATGGGTGAATCAGAGAACATGAACAACTATATCAATAAGATGATGTCTATTTCACAGCAGTTGGTATCAATTGGAGTTACTGTAGATGACGAAGTGTTAGCTACGGTGATTCTACAGTATTTACCCCAGAATTTTACTTTTTGGTAGTCCCAAAGCTAACTACATAAGTAGATACTGCAATTCCAAGAAAAAATACCAAGTAAAAATCCTGCAGAAAGTTCAGCTCTGGTTGTGAAAGGCAATAAACTTAAAATGTTGAAGTACAAGTGTCATAAATGTCACAAGTTAGGCCACAAAGCTTCAGATTGTAGACTGAATAAAAAGAGCATACCCTCCAACTGTACCGATTTAGCCGGTACAGTACCGTTTTTTAAGAGGCTGTACCGACTTGTACCGATAATGGCACAGTCGGTGGTCAGCCAGAAAACTCCCCCAGACTTACCTAGGATCCTCTGCGGTCTGTTTAGCACCTGGCACTTTCTTTCTGTTTAGACTGCAGCGGAGACGCTGCTCCGCTATGGTCTAAACCAGGGGTCCTCAAACTATGGCCTGCGGGCCACATTTATATGGACCGCCGGGTGTTTATGCCACCGCTCAGCGTTGGACTGGCCCACCGGGGAGCCGGGGGAATCCCCGGTGGGCCCCGGTGTCTGTAAACTCCACCCCTTTTTGCAGGGGGGTGGAGACTTCTCTTAGAAGCGTGCACCCCTCCGCGCTGCAGAGCTGGTTGTGGCCGGGGATGCCGCTGCGCTCACTGCAGAGCATCCCCAGCCACCTTCCC
>WWET01000519.1:172623-182971 GCA_011038615.1 Limnodynastes dumerilii
GGCCTGTATGGTATAGTGGTCACTAGGATAATGTCTGTAAGGCATGTGTCCCTAAGATATATGGTCTGTATTGTATTGCAGTTTTTAGGATGAAATGGGATTTGTATAGTGGAGACTAGAATGCTGCCTGTATTGTATAGTATAGTATAGTATAATGGCTATGATTTGCTTTCTTTTATTGTGTTTACAAGATTGTGTTTTATGATGTTTACATATATACTATACTCTAGTAACTGTAATGACAAATTGTTTAACAGGTAGGCGCAAATTTAAAGTTTGCAGGGAGGCGCCGAACACCCTAGCCCCGGCCCTGATAGTGCCCACAAATTAACAGCAATTTTTTTTTTTTTACTTTATTAGAAGTATATTATTTGTATTTCAGAACACACACAATTCATTTCTCAGACATGTCTTTATGCTGGCATGCAGGCAGAAATATTGAGCCAGAGAGCCTTATGTACAGATGCTGAATGTGCAATTTAACATGTGCAATAAGAGCCAGCGCTCACAAAACAAATGCCATTGCTGCACTACATTGTAACATAGTTGAAAAAGTTGAAAAAAAAAAAAAAGACAATTTCATTCAACCTATTATGGATCTCCTGCGATTGTTTCTTAAAATCAAAACTGATCCAGGTGAAGCAACCTCCAGTCTATATCAATCTACCTTATGTCTGTTGGAAACTGAAAAATCCCTGCTGACCCAAGATGGCAGTCCTATTCCTCCAGCCTTCATTTTAAATAAGGGTTATAACCCTGGATACCCTTTCTTAAATAGATCAATTTAATCTACCATCGCTTCCCTGGAAGTGAATTCCGTAAAGAACAACTTGATTTCCTCTAACAGTGTACAGCCCTTGGGGTAGAAAGTTATCTGTATTGACCCTTAATGTATTTGAATATAGTAATCATATCTCCTCTTAGACATCTCTTTTCTAAAGAAAAACATGCCTCAACTGGCAAGCCTTTCCTCATAACTCATTGTCTCCATACCCTTTATGGAACTGAACACTGTGTTCAAGATGAAGCCTTACCAATGATTGTGATAAAAAATGCCAATACTTTATTGGCCCTTACAGCAGCTGCTTGACATTGAGCACTTTTGCTAAGTATATAGTCCATGAGCATTGCCAAATCTTTTTTCCATTAAAGATTCCCCTAAATTTATCCCATTTAATTTATATATTGCATGCTTATTTTTGATTCCTAAATGCATAACCTTACATTTATTTGTGTTAAACATCTTCCATTTGGCTGCCCAATCCTCCAATTTATTCAAAACATTCTGTAGAGAAGCTACATCTTGCTGATCTTTTCTTTTAACCTTACATAGTTTAGCGTCAACTGCAAAACCGGAAACTTTCCTCTGTAACCCATCACCAAGGTCATTAATATTTTAAAAAGTGACCCCCAACAGATAACCATGAACTTTTGAACAATTAGAAAATGTTCCATTTATAACAACTTTCTGTTCCCTATTCTCCAAACAGTTTTTAAACTAATTACAAATGTTGTTTGCTAGACCCAGTTCCCTTATTTTTGTGGACCAACCTCGTGTGGCACTGTATCAAAAGCTTTTGTAAAGAATCTAATAATCTACTGTACTATTGTGGTCTAAATTCATAGTAACTCTCTCAAAGACGTGAATTAGATTAGTTTGACTTGGACCTATCCCTTACAAAACCATGCTGATTATCTTACTGCGCACCAAGTAACCCTGAACACTATCCCTTAAGATACCTTCCACTGGATTCCCCTCTATTGATGTCAGGTTTACTGGTGTATAATTCCCAGATTATGAATTCACTCCCTTTTAAACAGCACCATATCTAATATACAACAATCACTTGGTACAGAGCCTGACAAAATTGAATCTATTAATGTTAAGAATAATGGTCCAGCAAGATACATTTCCAATGTGTTCCTAACTCATATCTGTTGTATTACTGTCTATATTACCCCTACCCTAAAATTATTGATAAAAAAAAAATATATATAACGGTCCAGCAATTCCCGAGTTTAGTTCCAGAAAATCAATTTGGTGTATGCCACCTTGGCCTGAAGCTTTGTTTATCTTCATTTTATTCAACTGCCTTTGGACTTCCTCCTTTATCAGCCAAGCATTAAATATCGGTAAGGTTGCATTCCCATTTTAATGTATTATTCCTACCATTTGTTCCTCTCTAGTTACTACTCAAGAAAATATTTAATACCTTTGCTTTTTCCTTATTGATCAAACTATACATCTCATTTTTTAGGGTCCTATTTTGTCTCTTCTGATCTTTTTGACAACTTTTTCTTGTCTTATTATTTTCTTTTGCTATTTGTTTTTCATTGTCTATGTTTTGCCAATTTGAATTTCTTTTTGCATGTTTTATAACATTCCTTGTAAATATAGATGAACGTCTCAGTCCTTGCAGATTTAACCATTTAAAACGTATACTTCTTCCTTCTTATTTCTTCTCTTACCTTTTATATTACTCACATTGGTTTTAACTTATTTTTTTTTACATTTGTTTTCCACAGAAATGAAACTTATAAATTTATGTTTCCAACAGCATTTTAAAGACAGCCATAACTAGCACCCCCTCTCTAGACACTTTATAGACTCCTTTAACATTAAAATAAGCATTTCTAAAATTGAATATCAGTCATACACCTTTTAGTAGAAAAGCTCTACAGCTCTTGCGAGAACACAGCTCCATCATTAGTTATGTCACAGATGAGTAGGAGAAAATGAATATACCCAGCGCAACAGCAGTAGCCTACTGCATAGGTCAGTGTTGGACAACCTTTTTACAAAGGTGCTGTTAACCAAGATTGCATGGGACTATGAATCGCATTTGCTGAACTATACCAAAATATCAGATGAAAAACCTCATTCTATCTATAAACTATGAAGAACTGGAGGATGGTGATGATCAATAAATCTGCACACTTACAAGAAAAATAAGTCAAGTTCTGTAACCAAATTCTATGCATTAATTTTTATTCAACAACGTCTGAAGAGAAATCTCTGGCAAAATAATTCTTACTATACAGTTTACATCCCCCATAGAGCATATGAGGGATCCAGAATTCTGTCCTCATGGTGATCGCACACAAAATGCCCCAAAAGGGGACGTTATGATAGCTATTGGAAAAGGCCCCCTTAGTGCAAATCAGGATCCTATTCAGCGCGTACGCATGAATCTCCATTCTCACTAGTACTTTAAACCAGGGTTCTCAAGTACCACTAACGGTCCAAGTTTTTTAATTCTCCTTGCTGGAGGTGAGCTCATAACTGACAGTTACATTTTTAAAGCTCCACAGGTTTTGCAGGGAGACCTACAAAACATGGACCGTTAATGGTACTAGAGGGTGGGGTTGAGAACCCGATTTAAACCATTGATATCTCCTCAGATTTTGCATGGTTTTTATTACATGTAGTTTGTACGCAGCTTTACACCAACGTGCATGTTTGCAGACAAAAAGTGGTATCTTTGAGTATATTATTGTTAGTTGTCCAACTATGAAATACATTTTAAGTACATTTAGCACATTCTAAAATCATTCTCAACTAAAAGATCACCATTCACTTTCTGAAAGAAAATACTAAATCTGTGCATCACGAAAAATATTCTGAATGAAAATAAATACATTTAATAGGTTGGAACACATGGGCCCGCATCATTTGACTGCCAAGACTGGAATAAGCGCAAAGTTAGTCTATCCCGGTTAAGAATAATTGGCTAATTTTAATACGCATCTCTGTGAGGTGTGAGATAAAATCAGTGATGTAAAATTCTTCACTCTGCAATACAAGACAACAAACCATGATAGATTTTATAAGTTTATTTACATACATGATACAGTTCCTAGGAATACAAACCATTTAAAAATATAGCCACTAGATCCGTTTTCAGATGTCTAAATTGGGTTTGATGAACAGACATTGATTTCATTTAACTCCCACAATGACATTTTTCAATTCCAAAGCAAAATAAACAAACTAGGGCTATAAATAAATATCATACAGAGTTAAAACAATTGAGGTGAAGCAAACCTTGTCAGATGTCCTTCTTCAGGCTTTACATATTAAAAATAGATAACATACGTTGTTTTTTTTTTTTTTAAATAGACTTTGTAGACAAGTCAGAAGAGATAGAGGAGATATTCAGAACATTTTATAACAGTTCATTAATTCAGCAGATATGAAATGTTACAATAATGTTATAGAACCCCAAAAAATGTAGTGCTAGCAAGAGAGACCTGTCATTTCCAGTGCTTAGTTTCCATATTTCCATTGTGGCCCTCATCTACTCATCAGCATATTTTATGCATCGTTCAAAGAGACAAATCAATAATATATGTAGTTGGACTGAAACGGCTAAATTGTGCTACTGGCATAAGTTCCACTGACTGAGGCACAACAAAGCAGTAAAAGAACATATTTTACCTGGAACAGGAACAGTATAATAAGATCTACCAGCGCCAATATATTTATCAATGTTCTCATAATATATAGACTACATAAGCTCAATGATGGAATGGGCTATACTTGACATAACAAAAAATTTTAAAGCATGAAGGTGAACAGAAAGTATAACATATATAATAACACACACAATAACAAAGAGTCAATTATTGCCATCGATACAATCAAAGCTTTTTGCCTTGAGTTGTGTGGAAAACATTATTCAATATTTTACAAAATCAAGACTTCATCTCTGTTTGCAAATTGCTAGGTAGTGCTACTGAGGGGTACCGTACGGAAACTACAAATGCATTACCAACAGGCAGTTTTATTAGTCAGTCAGTTATTGTAGTACAAAGTTTCCAACACTCAGATAAGATGGGTTGTTGAACGACTGAAAGTATGGTATTTCCGTTCGAATAAAGATGGCAGGTTTACTAACGACGGAGATGGAACATTCTGCATGAAGGGAAAAAAAAAAAAAGAAAAAGGTAAGATTTACAAGAAAGACATTCTGCAACAAAAAAAATCTAGTACAGACTGAAATTTTAATACACGAGAGATTCATAGGAAAAGGTCTGAAAACTGGATACCACTACTTGTACACCTGGTGATTATAAAGGTTGCTCTCTTTCCAAGGTCTTCCATGCAATAATAAAGCAATGTATTTTTCAGCATGAGTTTGTCAAACTTTCCTTAAAGTATAGCATACCATAATATTGTATATGTTTAAATAAAATAAAAAGTTTGACAAAGCAAATAAAATATAATTATGTTCATTTAAAATATGAAACCATTTCGCAATATGTTTCTACAAAAATGTAATACAATGCTAGTGGTTAGACCAATGACAATTGTCACATGACAAAAGATGGCATTACTGGGAAAGCTTGTAGGCTATTAGCAACTGGGAAAATGGAACATCAAATATTTACCAGCGGCATGAACACACTTGACATAAGTCAAAAAAAAGTCCTTGGAAAGAAAGGACAATAGAAAGCAGTGCACTAAAAAGTTTCCTTTAAATCACCCAAGAGTGACATAGAACTTATGCCAGGATAACGTGACTGTTTGTGAAAGTAAAACACATTACATCTAGGGCTCTCACAGAGGGACGATGTTCACTGCAAGGGCTTGTCCACAGATTTCTTGCTGCAGGAAGTGTCAGTACCCTGCCCATTCTCTCCAGTAAAATCTGTTGTAACAATATGGGGAATAGTATGCATTTCATCCATCTGGCCAGCACAACATAACTGAGGAGTAGAATGACTAGCTTCTCCTTTCAAAGAACGGTGCAAGGGACTGTTGGGGAAACCAAGGTAAAGAACTGCCCGGGATCTGGGACTTTGCGAGTTCCCATCAAGGGAATTAGATCGTTGAACAGTAGTGTGTTTAGCTGGTCCATTAATGTTGACAGTAGAGGAAGAACGAGTAATCTATGAACAGGAATGAATGGTTTATTAAAAAAAAAAAAAAGTGTGGTTGTGGGATCTAAAAATTACAAAACATTTTGAGCTCAATATCCCAACTTTAAAAAGAAATGGGGACAATAGAAATTAAAGTTTCAGATATAATCTAACATGCCAGCCATACACTTACACCATTTGGCACACAGTCCATGAATTGGCTGGTCAGGAAAATGAAGGCTTGGCTAGGACTGTATTGTTGGTGTCCATATAAATTGAGCTTGTATATGCCTGGTGGCCCTGATTAATAACACTGTAGGTCATGAAAGGCCACGCATAAGTATTCTAAAATCTGGGAACAATGGCGAGTCTCCATATGGCTTAACTTCTGTAACTCCTGATGCTACACCTTGACATCTTCCCGGTTCCTCTGTTGAGGTGTCCCTGTGGGATTTAAGCCTCCTGTGGCTAATTGCTTGCTGACAGGGTGAGATGCCTCTGTCTTACCCTGTTCCATACTCCCACCCCTTTACTGTCCTTTGGCCAGTGTGGTGAGACCTATGCGGTAAAAGATATATGCATGTAGGAGGGATGGGTCATGCGCATTATTCCTGACTTGTATAGTCTTGCTTTAACATTTAATATGTTGCATATCTATGCTGTGATACGCATCACATATTTAATGTATATTTAATAGCAGTGCCTTGGGTGATATTTGTTTGTACATACTGAAAATCAATTAACAAACAAAAAATTAAACAGAGCTTGCATACACCCTGTTTCATGCAGCATCTCACATTATGGCCAGCAATAGAAATATTTCCCAGATGTTAAAACCCCTTACTAAGTGTGAGAGTCACCTCGATCTTATGGAAAAGTACATAATAGAGGTCCTTTAATAATGGCTCAGCTGCCACTTTGCTTTACACAGACATTTCCAAAAGACATCTATTTTATAATACTCTCATACATAAGAAAAATGCACAGGGACCTCCCAAAATAAATAAACAAACATAAAAAACCATAAAGCAGGCATAGGAGAGAGAAAAAGAAAACATCAGACCAAGGAGCGAGACCCGCTACACTTACAGCTAATGAAGTGGTACTGGGCATGCGACAACTTGAAAATCCCTCTGTGCTTGGACCGGGGCTCCTTCCGTCTGGAGAATTATGTACCATCAGTGCTCTCTGCAGGGCTCTCTTTGGAGTTTTTGAGAATGAAAATGCTCTAGTGACCTATAAAGAGAGATCAACCCAAACATATTACAAATTTTAGAAACACAATTTAATAATATTTCTTAGATAAACAATTCTTTTAAAAAACTGTATTGCAACTGTAGTTTAAGAATATATGTATAAAAACAAAAAGTCATTATCAGATGGACTTACTTTTTTGGAAGTTTTCTTTAAGGCCCTCGATGCTCTGCTCAATGTACTGTCCACATCCTTTGTGTTCACCTCTAATGAATCAGGATTAGTAGTGTAAATCAAATTTTCCTACAAAAATTGCATGCAAATAAAGAAATTACTTCTGTTGCCATTGTAAAAGAAACAAAGCAGGTGTACAATAGCTTATGCGGATGATTAATGAACAAGAACGGATGGAGAATATTTAAACCTACACTGCCATCATGTGGGTACCAAAAGAACAGCAAGCAGAAAGAAAACAACTATATAAATGTACAGCATATTTACCATTTCATATATTAGTAATGAGCTATGACTGCTTTTCTTTTGCCCACAAAAACTTTCTATATAATGCTATGGAGCAATATCATTGAATTACTGCATTCAGGTGCTTAAGTAGTATTTAATGTATGTAGAGCTTGTGAAGTTAACAGTAATGCAAAAAACAATATTTAAATATGGGCAAAAACAATCAAATACAATTTGTAAAACTGAACATGTTTTTGAAAGAATAACCATTAGTTCTGAGATAACAGCCATCAATCAATAAAGACAACAATATACTTATCCTAAAAGATTTAGTAAGTATTTCTTATAATACAGTATACCAAAACCAATGCTTGCATAAACCAAGTTAGCTCCTGAGAAACCAATATGCCAACAATCTACACCCTGCTTACGAGTATCAAAGCACAAAGTCAGATTTGCTAATCTGGGCTGTTCTGTCACTACAGAAACTCAGGGAACTAATCACATCCAGAGTATAAAGATTATCCCCTAAGAAGGGCCTGATATAGACTAACCCAGAAAGGTCGGAAGGACATTTGTCTGGTTAATGTGGAACTTGTACACCACCTTAGGTTGGAATGAAGGAACTGTACAGAAGAGAAGTATAAGGAAGGAGCTCGACAGGATAACACACTAAGCTCCAAAACTCTTCTAGAAGAGGCAACTGCCAGTAGAAAAGTTGCCTTCCAAGAAAGAAATCTAAGTTCCACCATCTCTAAGGGCTTAAATGTAGAAGATTGGAGAGTTGATACAAGCAAATTAAAATCCCAGGGAGCTAAAGGAGGAACAAATGGGGGAAGGATGTGAAGAACAAAGTCTGAACTTCCGGGGCGTATCGTTTCGATACGTAGATTGCCTATATGCGGTCTAAAAGACACGCATATTACGTACAATAGCTACTAAGCATGCGCAGTAGCTATTGTTCATTGAATTACGTCCGTCTATGGAAGACGGACGTAGTTCTGGATCCGGCCCATTGAACTTATTTTTTATACCAGACGGACATTGCTTTATTTGGACAATATTGCACTAGGTCTACCTCTTTGCACTTTGTTTACAATTGAATATTAGATTATTTTTACGATTATATACTATTGCTTTCCATTTTTTTTGTATTCTATTTTAAAAAAAGGAATATTGAGTACCATTCACATTTGTCATCTGTTGCACATTACTTATAACACACCTGTGCCCGCTGTGTTTATGTATTTTAGCTTACGGTCTTATTTTGGGTACGTTGTTGGACATACCATATCACTATCAGCAGGCTGCAAAGTTTCTTGTGTTTTGCACCTGAGTGTTGTACTACACCTTACTTTTTTACTTCGTTACCACTTATCCACATTTGTAAAACAAAAAGAGCCAATAGTGGAATTTTAAGAGATCCCAATCTAAGACCAGAGTTCAGATCAGCCTAAAGGAGCTATAAAATCCTAGAAAGATGAAACAAAAATGTGACAACCTCTACTCTACGCCAACCAATACACAACAGCCATATTCTGTGGTAGATAATAGTGGACTCAAGCTCACAGGCTATAAGCATGGTTCAAACAACCAACTCTGCCAGGCCCATTACACTCAAGGTTAAAGCCAATCATGGAAGTTCTTAAAGTAGAAAAGATCTCTAAGGCAGATCATGATGCAGAGAAAGATTCCAACTGCGACCAACTACCAGAATGAGAACATCTGTGATTCAAGCCTTCCCCAAGCCAAATGGGAGCCACAATGATCAAATCAGAGGTACCTTTTTATTTTACCTTCTTTAGAAACCATGGGACCACCAGATTCACATTGCATCAGCACATGCTGCTAGAGCATCCCTTAATCTGAAGCAGTAAGTGAGACACCTTGTGATTGTAGCGGGATGCCATAAGGTCTACATCCAGATAGCCCAATATGTGAGTCTGCTGCGCAAACACTTTGAATGGAGACCACTACCACTACCCTGGAAGGAAGAACTAACAGCTAAGGTCTGCTTCCCAAATTTTCTCCCCCCAGAATGCACAAGCTGCATTAAACTTTTGGCCCAGCTGAATATGTAAACAGACTCCATTGCCTGAGTGCTTTCTGTAAGAGACTTCTGTGGCATTTTCCAATTGGATATGCAGGAGAAGACCCACTCCTGAGATACCCATTCCTGAGCAAACACAAGACCTCTGTTAATTGTCCTAAGTTCGAGCTAATTGATGGAGAGCCTTGAATCAGCTGAAGACCAAATGTCTTGAAGCCAAAAGGTGAAGGTTAACTGCTCTCTGGCCACAGAGGCGGTGCTGAGAGGGCAGCAGATTTGATTTTCTTCTGTTCAGTAACCAATCATGAGACTGAAGGAACTGCAGGGTCATCTGAAGATATTGCGGACTAAAAATCTTGCTTAACCGCACATTAAGAAGCAAGTCACCATACCAATACTTATATGCTTGATCCTTAAATGGCTGACTGTTACTCACACAATTTATGTAAAGATTCTGGGAGCTGTGGCCAGGTTTATCAAAAAGGCTTGGAATTGGAGGGGGCAATCCCATATGGTGAACCAAAGGAGCCTGGAAATACTTTTCTATGGCAACATGCAAGTATGATCGTCTATAGACGTCAAAAATTGAAAGTTTCCATACTGCTGTTTACAGAAAAAAATAGACTCTTGAATCTGGGCACTCGAGACTTGGAATTCAAGAACCTTGGATTCAAACGGGCATGAAAGGAACCATCCAAATTCTTTACAAGTAAGACGTTTGAGTAAAAACCTTTCCCCCTCTGGTTGTCTGTGACCAGAATGATTACCTCCTGCTTCAGC
>WWET01000519.1:183781-194712 GCA_011038615.1 Limnodynastes dumerilii
GGGAAAGAGGATTTTTGGCAGCTTAAACCATTAGTAGGGAAAAGAAGTCAGAGGAGGAATCATTTTACTGCAGAGGAAGTGCCTTTTGTCCTTTACCCAGGAAAAAAGAACTTTACCCATTTAAAAAACAGGGTGTCCTATTTTTCACTAAACTGGCACCCAAGCTCGCAGTGAGGGGTGTTCCAAATTACCAATTCCAACAGCTAAGGGACTGTCTGCAAACACATGGAAGCTAGACCAGAAGAACTATCCAGAGGCAGAATTTCAGGGTCAGACTGGGAAATGAGAGGACCCAGTCTGTCACCCATTGCGAGTCCCCGATGCGATGTTACGCATTGCGAAATGGGACAGCCGAAAGGGTCTTTTCAGCTGACCCATTTCAAATGTGTAACACCGCAGAATTTTTCTTATATGAATGGGCGAGTATGCGATTCACATACTCAACCGTTCTTTTTCGGAAAACAGTGCCGCCACCAGACCAGACCACCTCTGGAGGGTTACTCACCTCTCCGGGGACTAAGGGCTAGGCTGCGGGGAGGGGTGACTTAGGGAGTAGGGAAGCCTTAACTTTCGGAGCACCGTGTATGGTGCCTGGGTATGCCTCATCGAGGCATAAACAATCAATATCCCAGCTAGTTCGGAACTGGCTGGGAGCTAATGGTCCTATCGAAATAGGGCAGTTCGATACGGGGACCCACCCTCTGTCACCCTAGGCCCCCGGAGTAAGCATGGGGGACTCAGGGAGTGAGCATAATGCAGAAGGCTCTGCGGCTGCACTCCCCTATCAGCTGCCATAAGTGTCGCTGCACTGAGTTGGCGCTGTGCCCGCATCTGCTCTCACTAAACAGCAGCTGGCAAAAAAAATAAAAAATTTAAGAAAATAAAGAAAACACTATTAAAACCCTTAAATCGGTCTGAAACCCAAATCTTCCAGCAAAACCACCCAACTCCAATGGGAACAAGTACTAAACGGAGGTGTTGTGGAAGGAAGGGGTAGAGGGGGGTTGTTAACTGTCTAGTGCCAAGCTCCTCAGTGCCTCATGCAACCCATTATCCCAGTGTACCTCAGATGACTAAGAGAAACAAAAAACAAAAAGAGGGAAAAATAATAAATAAACCTTACAGCATCTGCTTTACAAATTGTGTTGGCTATTTGACGGCATAAAATCCTCAAGAAGTCCACCTTCAGAGGTTCCTCAGTTGTCAGCTGGAAACTAAATAACTGATTTGCCTGTTCCGTTGGAGGTCGTACAACCAATGCAAACGCATTATGGCAGTCTATGAACACAAAACAGACAGATTAGTACACAGAAAACAAATAAAAAGGCATCCCAGTGTAAGCTTTGGCGTAAATGGAAATCATTTACATATATTAGTACATTTCTGGTAAAAGTACAGATTGGTGGCTCATTGCTGAGAGCACAGTAGCAGACATTTCAGTACATTCTAGAAGTAGGGGACTTACTGTTCATAATGTACAAACAAAAACATAGCAAGGCAGAATTACTAATATCTCCTTTGTGAAAATAGGAACAAGTCTACCAATACAAGAAATATTTTGTCATAAAAGTGCATTTTTATTTTTTTTATTTAGTCCATGCCTAAAATTCCACTAAGCTCAGGTTTTATAGACTGCTGTATATATAGAATTTTCCACTGATGAGGGAAGCAGATGTGCATTTATACAAACACAGAGTTGACTGTTATTTTGTATGTTTTATTACTTACAGAAGCTGTTACGTAGCACATTTTATATAACCTGTAGTACTTGTCTTTGCATCTACTTACAAAGGCTTCCAATACAAAGCTCACATAAAAGTTTTGGATTTTTGGTGTGATAAATTTTCCCTGTTCGTCTCGGGCTGCTTGTGTCCAACAAAAGTGGAAGGTGCTTAACACTTGCCTAGGTCAACAACCACTTAAAGCTTCCTGTTTATATAGACCATAAAATTCAGAGGCCTGAATGCATGTGCACAACCTTCCGGTATACTAACTGCAGGCCTTCACCTCTTCCCTCAGAATGTAAATGTTCACGTACAGTTGCATTTGGGTCGTAACGGTTTGCTTATAGTTTTTAAACATCCTTAGTGCAAAACCATGTCCAGTTATGCTATGCAGATGGGTGTAAAGTCCACTCTGAATCAAGCTTAGACTATTTATAGGAGTAGATAAGCAAAATAAAAATATACATTTGACCCGATTCACACTTAAGTGCAGGGCTTAACTGCAGGGAAATAAGAAATTAACTACTACGCAAGTTGTGTAGGCTATTTATCAAGTTTTATTAAAATGATTCACTGACCTTCAGTCTCCCGGATATCAAGAACTTTCTTTATCTGTGACAACGGCATTAAGCTGATGTGCTTAAGAGATGCAGGAGGTCGGGTGTGGCCATGAGGACTTTTAAAAGCACCAATAACTTTATGCCGTTTCCTTGCAATCTGAAAATACAGACTTCTATCAGTCTTAGAGTTCAAACACCTTCCATAATATCCCAGAATCTTAATTTTTCTCTTAAATAAAATAAATGTGCACTTGTGTCTAATTTTTGCCATCAGAAATTTCATGAGCTCAACACATTTTATAGTATCAGTGTAAAAGATGAAGTGTTTTTTTTTTTTTTTACATTGCTCTGCATGTAACTTGTATAAGTTATATTTCCAGAGTGTTCAAATGTTCCTTTTAAAATTTCCTAACAGACCAGACCACATTTCTTCCAATGTTAATATTCAATAACTTCTTACCTCAAGGCAATCATTAAATAGAAAGAGTGAGACTTGTTCTCCCCTGTCACACATATCTTCCCCAAGAGCTATAGTCTCCACTCTCTGTACCAGCATCCTGTGCGATGATAACAGGTTTGCCTGCAACAGGAACAGACACAAGATTGCATTGTAAAGTATGCATTCTAAAATATAGATTATACCTGATAAATGTTCTTTCCTCAACTCCTCCATAGTAGCAAACACACATGAATATTTTGCCCTGATATAGCAGCCAGACAGGAAAAAGAAGACACCCCAGATATATGCAAGTGCCCCTCCCCTGGAATCATGTGTCATCTCACTTCCCTTAGCCATAAAACATAACTCAATAACAGATTATTAAGGGTAGGGAATAGAAGTATGTTGCCATGGAGGAGTCGAGGAAAGAACATTATCAGGTATGATCTATATTTTCCTCTCACTTCCATGGCATGCACACATGGGTTATAGCAAAGCAACACAGAAAAATAGGGCGCAAAACATAAGAAAACCAACACCAAGAATTACAGTATAAAAAACATATCTCAAATTTTGATTAAATCACTGCACTCAACTCTTCTGCCAAATCTCGCATCAGCTGATGCCACTACATTTCATCTGTAGTGCTTGGAACTGACTACCAAGCTGCTGCTTTGCATAATTCTTTAATAGTAGCAGATTCCTTATCAGCCCATGACGTCACCATTGCCCTGGCTGAATGTGTCCTTATACCACTAGGTGCCTCTAATTTGTTAACCTTGTAAACTTCTTGAATACAGGATTTAATCCATCTAGCTATAGTAGATTTTCTAGCTGGGCCTCCTTTATTTTTCCCCTTGGTGAGAATAAATAATTGATTGGATCTTCTGAACACCTTAGTTCTATCTAAATACACTGCTCAAAAAAATAAAGGGAACACTTAAACACAATGTAACTCCAAGTCAATCAAACTTTTGTGTAATCAAACTGTCCACTTAGGAAGCAACATTGACTGACAATCAATTTCACATGCTGTTGTGCAAATGGAATCGACAGATGGAAATTATAGGCAATTAGCAAGACACCCCCAATAAAGTAGTGGTTCTGCAGGTGGTGACCACAGACCACTTCTCGGTTCCTATGCTTTCTGGCTGATGTCTTGGTCACTTTTGAATGCTGGCGGTGCTTTCACTCTAGTGGTAGCATGAGACGGAGTCTACAACCCACACAAGTGGCTCAGGTAGTGCAGCTCATCCAGGATGGCACATCAATGCAAGCTGTGGCAAGAAGGTTTGCTGTGTCTGTCAGCGTAGTGTCCAGAGCACAGAGGTGCTACCAGGAGACAGGCCAGTACATCAGGAGATGTGGAGGAGGCCGTAGGAGGGCAACAACCCAGCAGCAGGACCTCCACCTTTGTGCAAGGAGGAACAGGAGGAGCACTGCCAGAGCCCTGCAAAATGACCTCCAGCAGGCCACAAATGTGCATGTGTCCGTTCAGACTCCATGAGGGTGGTATGAGGGCCCGACGTCCACAGGTGGGGGTTGTGCTTACAGCCCAACACCGTGCAGGACATTTGGCATTTGCTAAAGAACACCAAGATTGGCAAATTCACCACTGGAGCCCTGTGCTCTTCACAGATGAAAGCAGGTTCACACTGAGCACATGTTACAGACGTGACATAGTCTGGAGACGCCATGGAGAATGTTCTGCTGCCTGCAACATCCTCCAGCATGACCGGTTTGGCAGTGGGTCAGTAATGGTGTGGGGTGGCATTTCTTTGGGGGGCAGCACAGCCCTCCATGTGCTCACCAGAGGTAGCCTGACTGCCATTAGGTACCGAGATGAGATCCTCAGACCCCTTGTGAGACCATATGCTGGTGCGGTTGGCCCTGGGTTCCTCCTAATGCAAGACAATGCTAGACCTCATTTGGCTGGAGTGTGTCAGCAGTTCCTGCAAGACGAAGGCATTGATGCTATGGACTGGCCCGCCCGTTCCCCAGACCTGAATCCAATTAAGCACATCTGGGATATCATGTCTCGCTCCATCACCAACGCCACGTTGCACCACAGACTGTCCAGGAGTTGGCGGATGCTTTAGTCCAGGTCTGGGAGGAGATCCCTCAGGAGACCATCCGCCACCTCATCAGGAGAATACCCAGGCGCTGTAGGGAGGTCATACAGGCACGTGGAGGCCACACACACTACTGAGCCTTATTATGACTTGTTTTAAGGACATTACATCAAAGTTGGATCAGCCTGTAGTGTTTTTTTTTCACTTTCATTTTGAGGGTGACTCCAAATCCAGACCTCCATGGGTTAATAAATTTGATTTCCATTGATAATTTTTGTGTGATTTTGTTGTCAGCACATTCAACTATGTAAAGAACAAAGTATTTAATAACAATATTTCATTCATTCAGATCTAGGATGTGTTATTTTAGTGTTCCCTTTATTTTTTTAAGCAGTGTAAATTCTCATGGCCCAAACTAAATCGAAGGCTGAACTGTGGTTCTGCTCAAGACATCTGGCGTAACATTTTCTTTGCCAGCTATAAATGCTGCCGAAATCCTTTAGTTGTAATTCTGACCAGAGTAGCAAAGGTTTTGCTTTCCCTATTAGAGACATGCTTTTAGTTTTGCCCTGATGGTTTATGTAGGATACAACCACTTTGTTGTCTGATAGGATATTTACTACCCTGCCTGGAAGATGATGGCTGAAATAATTGCAGGTCTCTCTTACTTCTTTTAATTCCTTTATGTTGGATGGACTTGAATCAGCTCCTTGTTCCATCTGCCCTGAGCCAACATGTTGCATACTGCCCCCCAACCATAGGAACTGGCTCCGGTAGTTAGAACCACTGGGTCTTTCATCCTGAAATTTCTTCCTTTTCTCAGGCTGCTTTCTGTTGCCCACCAGAACATGTCCTGTCTTGCCTCTGCAGATAGGGAGATCAACTGAATTTTCCCATTGACACGCTGTTCCATTGGGTTAAGAAATTCCTCTGAAATGTTCTCATGTGCAGCCTGGCCCAGGGAACTGCATCGATGGAAGAAGACACATTCAATTTATCACCCAGCCATGCTTCTGAAGCCTTAGAAGGACTCTGGTTGTGTGGTCTTCTAACTGAGTCTTTGAATATGATGCTATCAATATACTGTCTAGATAAGGTCAAATGTGAATGCCTTCTCTCCTCAGATCTGCTATTAACAGTATGAGAATCTTTGTATAAGTCCTTGGCGAGGTGGACAGACCAAACGGAAGAGCTGAGTTGTCAATGTTGTTTGAATTGCTAAAATCTCGTATATATGCATCTTTCAGATTTTGAGACCCAGAGCTATGCTTCTGACTGATTCCATCTTGAAGGAAGTTCTCTTCAGATGCTGGTTAGCAGACGTAAATCTAGAATCATTCTGAAACCCTCTGTATGTTTCTTTACCATAAACACCCGAGAATAACAACCCTTTTTTTGCTGAAAAAATGCGACTTCGTAACTTACCTGTTTCCAGAGCTCCCTGATTTTGTCTTTTAAGGGAAACTTCTCTCCTCCTCTGAGGTGCCAATGACTGTCTATAGAAATTTGTGGTTCATGCATCTGTTTGCATTTACCTATAAATTGATTGAGCAACTTCCATTTGTGTTTGTACTGTTTGGGAGCTTGCCTGGGAGCAGCAGCTGAGAGGGGGTGTTGTTCCACAGCAGCTATTTTGGAGGTTTTAAGAAGTTTCTCCATAGGTAAGTTGGCTCTCAATTTAAATATACACACACACACAGCTCAAAAAAATAAAGGGAACACACGTCAGAAAATGTAGGGCATTCCCCTGACTAATGGTATGGAGTACTTGTGTAAAATTTTATCAATCTTCCGCCTACCAAAAGGGTATCCCGATGTTTCCTGGTACCATTGCGTTGAGGGAAGCAAAAAAAAATCTATTATCTTTACCACGAAAGAAATTTTGTTTTGGCATGCCAGTATGATATCTTCACATATAAGATATTCCTGACCTACAGGACCTGGCCTCCTTAAACTTTGTATCTGGGACTTAAACTGAAAAGACTTCCTGGTTGACCGTTCTTGCAGTAACCATACTGATTTTTCTCCTTAAATTTTGAAATAATTGTCAAGTTTAGGACCAAATAAATAATCAGCGTCAAAAGGTAGTGATACCAGTCTTCCCCTAGAATGACTGTCTGCCTACCATGGTTTTAACCATAGTGCTCTGCGTGTTGCAGTTGAAGATGCCATGGATCTGGCTGTCAATGTAATAGAATCCATTGAAGCCTGGCATAAGAATTCAATAGCCAGTTGCAGGTCTTGTTTTGTCTTCACAAGTTCTGAATGCTAGATACCATCTGCAACATTTTTCTCTAACTCCACTCAAGGGCAAATTTTCTGCCCTTCCTGCGTGGTTCTTTGAACAACAAATCTTGAAGCTGTAAATTTTCATTTACCTCCTGAATATTAAGTGTTTTCTCAATCAGCTTCAATAAATTTTCCATTTGCTATATTTAGACTTTTCTTCCCTAGATTCAATTGATTCTGCTTCAGACAATGGAGTCTCCAGGGATATACACACCCTTATACTGGATCAGATTCAGCCAATGTTAATGGTCTTGTTCTCTTTAAAGATAATTTAGTTAAACCATCCTAGGTGACGAACATATCCACCAGGGCTGTCTTAATCATGTGGATGAATTCACTCATCTGATTGATGGTTAGTGCCATTTGCTTTCAAAAGTGAAACAAACATTGGCATCCCCTGGCAATGTAGCATCACACAAAACACTTGTTAAGCTTCTGCTTCTTCTAGCTGGTCTCTGAACTAAAGAAAAGACACTAACTAAATATATGCAGATATAAATAAAACAGATAAAACTACACTGACTTATGACCATTTTTCCTCTATTTTTTCAATAAGTGCACACAAGAAACTTTAAAATAGAATATATACAATATTTCATTCAGCCAAGTTTGGACACCAAGAGGTTTAAATACCCATTATTATGGGTTTCATGTGTTCCATATGAATTCCTATATGGGCCATGCCAAAATGGTGGTGCCCACCCACTTTCAGTTTGCTTCTATGCATTCCACAATGGCCATGCCGCCTCACAAAAGGTAAAAGGAGGCTCCAGTGATATTTCCCCCTATCCAGTGATAGAGGCTGGTCCCCCACCTCCTTCCCAGCCACCAGGTCCACAGACAAACGTGGCATTGGCCGCCCAGGTGAGCAACAAACTCAAAACAATAAAACAGCACTAGGCCAGTCTGACTCCTCTTAACAGGCAGGAAAATAATACACATGATTCCGGAGAAGCTGGGTTGGATAAGACACAATAGTTAAAATTGTTGGAGAAGCTTCTTCCCTTCCAAACCCCACACCCCCCAGCCTCTCAGTATATGTACTGAACAGTAAAGCCTTGGGGGAGGAATGAAAGGAGAAAATACAAACAAAAGCCAAGAAAAGGACTTCTCCTATTGAGCAATAGGGTGGAAGCCAAGTGCGATCAAGATGTCTACAGAGAGAAGGATTTAGCAGTAAGCAACAACAAAATCTTATTTTCTCAGTGTCATCTGTGGGACAATGCAGAGCAGCAGTTTATCCACAACTGCCTAAAACAATGCTGTGAATATGAATATATATAGTACAGAAAGCACTGAACTCCTGGGTTGAGAAACTAGTAATGGACCTTAAGGAGAAAATTCACACACATACAACTGATGTATTGAAGGGGGACAATACCAAGAGGAAAGCCATAAAGTTCTGTATATATCTATAATGGTATAGAATGCACTGTACTCCTAGGTTTTGCAATAAAACTAAACACTGAAGAGAAGTTCGTACCAGAATTCCCCCATTTAGTATGTCCTAATAAAAAGGTGGGAAAAATAGGGACATTCATAAATATCCACAGTACTCAGGTCCACTTATGAAAGAACAAAGGAGATGGTACCAAAACTTACAGAAAAAATACCCCCTTATGTTTGTATAGAAAAAGCGTTGCCGCACAAATCAATGCCCATAGTACACAATTTTGCTTATGACAGTAAAGGACAGTATCGAAATGGAAAACCAAAAAATATAGAAAAGTAGTTCGTTCCCGAGTAAGATGTTTGTTACCTAAACCCCAAGAACTCCCAGCAGGAGAGGAGCTAAACCCAGTATAAAGCTGTATCGGGGATGTTTTCCTCCACCACGCTTGGATTTAACACTTAATCCTTTTTCACATTATGTGGAATGGGGGAGCATTTATATAACTGGACATTTTCCCACTAAATTGTAAAGAGGGATGGTACAGACCAGAAAGTGTATATGTAATTATAACAAATATAGCCTGCAGCAAACACTCCAAGCATTGTGGAAACTTAAACCTGTGTTAAGTTTTCCAGAAGGAAAGGAGCTTAACCCAGAATTTATAGTATGTCATATATGTTAAGCCTAAGAAGCACAGCACCAGTGTTATCATAGAAATTCCTGGGAAGGAAAGAAAAGGTTGTCAGTTTAGTCCCAGCAGTAAGGTAAAACTAGCCAGGGAGGAGGATAACGTTCTACTGCTTGTAAAAAGAAAAGGCTATTAAAACCCTATTAATTCAGCAAAAGCGTTCAAGTCCATTGAGTACTAGAATGAAATGGAGACTCTGAGGGATTGGAGAGGGGAGGAGCTTCTCCTTCAACAATTTTACCTGTCTAGTTCCCAGCTCCACATCCAACACAGTTTCCCCCAGGTGGCTCCACTAGAAAATACATTTTTAATAGACTAAACAGTGTAAGCATGTGTTAAGTACATACCAGTCCTGTACATATCAGATTTATTTGGTAGATAAAATTAAATACTTACAGGGCATCCATCTACTTCATAAACCACATCAAAGATTTGCCTCTGTCCCTCAGTTTTTCTTTTATCTTCATTAATGTGGCTGGCAAATTGGGAGGGAAGGGAGAAAGATTTCTATAGGTAACTTTGTTTATAACAACTAAATATCCACTTTATAAAAATAGATAAACCAGAGTAACAGCTTTCCATTACTACAAGGAATGGATTCATGAGTATGCATAAGGGTTTGTTTATCTGGTAGCTACTAGGTAAATATGATGAAAAGACAGTAATAATGTAGTCAAGTGGGAGACAAACTAATTTTTACTGAAGGATATTTATAGCGCACAAACATTCTGCCAAAAGCTACAGACACACTTGGCAGACTGAAGGTTGAATGAAGGTTACAAAACTAATTTAGAAGATCGTTAGCATTTTTATTAGCTTTTAAAAAGAGCAAAAGCAAATCGCTTCTTTAAGCAATGCTACGTCAAGGAACTACAACAAAGAGTGAGAATATGAATAGAGAAAGCACAAGATCTATATTACTTGCTCCATCCTGTGATGCCTTTACTTACGTCATTACTTCTTTTAATGACTCAATAGCTTTCTCAAGCATCACCTTATCTGGGTTGTCCTCTGCAGTGTGCTTCTTGAGGTCTGCAATAAATTCAGGAGACACGGACACCTTTGTTTCATTTATCATATCAAAAATCTATGTACATAGGTATGAATAGTGCTCAAAATGGATTACATGAAACAAATACTTGCAAAGTGCAAGGCTTCATCTTCAAGAAATCTCAAATTTTATAATAAAAAAGAAAAGAAAAGAAAAATAAGGAAAATCACATAATTTAACAGGCAAAATAAAACAAAGATAGAAGATTTTATACCCTGACTGTAATTCACAGAATATGGCAGCTTACCATTTAAGAGAAGGGCGACACTTGGTAACCTTTGAACTGGTCGAATTAAGAGTTCAACTAATGTCTGTCTTCCACATTCTGGTTTTGCCTGATTAATCTGGAACCAATTAAATAAAAAGTAAAAAAAAAAAACCATCACAAAAGGCAGAGGAATGTCCTCTTATCCAGCCCATGTCAAAATCAGAATTTGTCCATTTAGCATCTAGTGTGCAGAAGATGGAATACAGATCACCATCTAATGTTACAGCTCAATTTTCAGTAAATATCCAGAAGTAACTTTGGTCCAAAGAGCAGTTACAGTATGTACAGCTGATAGTAGAGGGGAGCAGAACCGAATCCATAGCTGCAGCCTTCTTACATTAGAATTATATTATTATTTGGGTAAAATGGTATTGTATATTTGGAATGCTTCTATAATGCCATTGTATAGAACCTAATTTTAAGTTAAAGCTCTTCTTACCCTAGCTA
>WWET01000519.1:194723-218203 GCA_011038615.1 Limnodynastes dumerilii
TTTCCCTAGCTATAAATAGATCATGCCAAATGCAACTACTGGGAAACGTAAAAGTCCTGAACTAGGTCCAACCCAATACAAAAACTCTTTTTTGGACACAGGCACTCAATAATGGTGTTCAAACTAAAAGGAATTTATATTCCTCCACCCACCCTACACATTTAAAGGCAACCTGACATCCGCCACTGCTACTCCCCATCAGCATCTCAGAGCACAACAGCAGCACAATCCATGGCCCCAACCCAGATCTAAGCACAAATCCCCACGCAGTGTGCCTTGTGCAAATGCGTTTGAAAAGGTTGGCGCAGGTCATGAGATTCAGAACTGCGCATAACAGTCATTTGAATTGCAACCATATATGCCACGTTACACAGTTAAGCTATAAGCAGATGTGTGATCAAACACGCAGTGTAAGGGCAATGTAGTATACTGCATTTGAAGCTGCTTAAACCTTATAAATGGACATCAGTTCAGCCGATATATGAAGTCAATAAAAAAATTTGAAACAAATTAATAAAAATATGCTATTTTTCTAAACCACATATTTTTCAGCATTAATAGCAAGATGAAGCAGCTGCAGGGATTTCATGATTATACACGATTTTTCAGTTTGAAATTTTAAGAAAAGGGTCTGTAATAGGTCATTTATTGTGAGCCCCCAGGACTTAGACATGACCTGCAGAAGGCACACATTTTATAAAGCAAACAGGCCTTTGTTACGTCGGTGTTCTGACCAGGATTAGGTGCACTGCCTTGGTACACACTTACCGTACATTGACAACCTCAATCCAGCCCTTCCCTCCCCCAAGCGTGCAAGTCCTGGACGCTAGGGTTGCACTATAATCTGAAATGGCCGTGAATGCACTCTTTAGTTCTACACATGCTCAATACGGAAAAACACAAACAAACATCACGCAAGCTGGTATACGCCGAGATTTGTGTAATATAGTCATATTATAAGACAATAAGAATAAAATGCTTTAGTATGGGACATATGGAACGGATTATCCATAATAAATAAATATTCCTACTTCACCACGCTATTACGTTGATAATTTGAGCACAGCTAAGGAGGAATTAAGGGCTTTATTATTTCGAAGCATACAGGCTATATGACCCATAAAAAAAGCTTTTTTTAAGTTTATTGAACTTAAAAGTATCCCTAGTTTAGATGATATACTATATGCCCCAAAATATAGCTTTTTATTTCACTTTAGAATTATGCTTTAAATTATCCCCTGTAACAACATGCTATATGACATACACCACAAATGTTAAAGGTGTGCTAGTGTAGTTTACAACAGACGACAAACGTTATGTTTTGATATCCACAGTTTTCAGAAAGAATGAATAATCCCATTCAATGTAAATCAACAAAAAATGACCTTTTAACCCTTTCAAGAGCACCCCATACATATGATTGTTTAAGATTCAGTGGTGGCTTACAGTTTACTTTTATAATGGGATCCAAACTAAAAGCTGTACTAATAAAACTCTGCTGCTAACATCCACAGTTTTGCAACAGCTGGCAACAGCATATTAGCATGATTTATAGACAAGAATTCAGAAACAATCATACTTCCTCTCTGAAGTGGTGTAACAGACAAGCATATTTTTTTGGCTACCACATACCAGTAAATTAACCTTAACCAATGCACTCTGCCTTCTGAAAGAACAATGCAAATAGAGCATTTTGATTTCATTATTGGAAATCTCTTGAATTCCATCCGGAGCTTGCGTGTAGGTCTGGTTATGCACAGGCACTTAAATAGTAAAGTTAAATAGTTTCCCTTATGAAAGCCCTGCTCTTCAGTCTGTTTTAAAAAGTAAAAGAACATGGGCATAAATCCAAAACTCTATAAAGCTCAAGCGAAAACATTACAACTAAAACAGCTATAAAGGAATTATTGGGCAGCAGGGCAGGGTGTGTATGTGCAACAGTTTGTAAAGGTATGGACAGAAGACCAAATCACCTGTTCCGAAGTTGATTTCCATTCCGCCCTATCCGAGATTGCCACCCTTAGGAATGATACCAGGATGGATTATGTTAACCTATGCCAGACTTCGCCTGCAGCCTCTACTATACTAGATCTTGCAAACCTACAGAAAGCCATGGACAATGTAAGTTTATTAAATCCCTAGGCATCTTTCTTTTTTTTTTTTTTAGATCCTTTGAGGAAAATGTATCTGTAGATTATGGAGAAGCTGTCATGAAGTCTAAGTGTGCCATGGTCTGTACCAGAGGTAGATTTAAAAAGTTGTGCAACCAGTTGATGTCAGCTACTGTGGCACAAAGGGAGACCTGCAAACATATATTCCCAAAAACAGGTTTGTATATAAATACAGACCTTTCATATTTGGTATTTAAGATTGAATTGGCATTACTGTTGAAGTTATAACACCATACCTTCAGGAAAGCATGGAATCTTGGTTTCAGCTTCTCACACTGTATAATCGTTTCTTTGCTCATTTCAAAGAAATTTACAAATGGTGGATAGGTTCTAACCAAATCATTTGACTGAAAGAAAAAAATAAATATGAATAAAATATCTGTATCATAATATAGTGCAATAGCATTTTAATCATATCATACAATACGTGTAACATCTTAACCATGTATAAAAATATAATTGATAAATGGTTAAAACCAGTTTTGCCTTTAAACATAAAGCTCAGATATAGATGGATACTGTATATGTGTATATAATGTATCCACACAAAAAACTTGCAATTACCCAGCCACAAACCATAGGCAGAGGTCCCCAAGTCTCCAAAACAGCTACTCTGAGACAGCAACCCGTCAGCTAGTTTGTCTGGGATAGCATGTCTCAGAGCGGCTGTTTTGGAGACATCTGCTGGAGGTGAGCTCTCAATTTAAAAATACATGATATATGACCCAAAGTTCGGACCCTTACAGTTTCAGAGTTAGGACCACCAAAACAGAGAAGCCTGGTTAATTGCTGGGGCAATTTTGTGTGTGTGTGTACATAAAACAGCTACTGCTTTTAAAATGGATTACATAATTTATACATTATACACTTTGATTTACTTTAATTTTATCCCAAATAACAGAAAAGCAAAACACTTACATAAGAAATAATGACATCACCAATACTTTTTGTTTCCGACCAGTCCATCATCATTTTCTCTAGATCACCCTGATTAAATAATAAAAAAAAAAAAAAGCAGTTTAAAATTTTCAGTTCAAGTCGAGGGGTTGGTTTGTTTTTTACATTCTTGTATAATATGTGAGAGTGGATGCCATAAGGGTAAAGTCTGAGGCTGACCCTAGCATTCAATCTGCAGCCGTGCAAAAGGTACCAGTCATTTATACTCTCCAACAGCAAGGCACATGTTGATGCTTTCCAATGGCTGCATTTGTTTTTAAGGTTAAATTTAATTAAAGGAATAAAACTTTCTAATAGTAGTAATATAATATGGATAGTCATTTTACAAAATATAGTAAAAATAAATAAAGTTAGGTATGGAGAAAAAGGTACTCTGCAATTCTGGAACCTGTCATGTTTTGACCCGTATCACGTTATAAAAAGGTGTCAAAGGAAATAGGCCCCTTAGGGAAAAACAGCTCAACAGCTAGATTTTTAGGCCGTGGGTCAACCTTATAGAACATGCCCAAATAGACACTTGCATACTTATAACACATAATACTTGTCATTAAAAATAATGCCCACATGGAGACTTTGTGAAAGCATGACTGTGGTTCAGATTCTAAACCATGGAACTTTGACAGAATGTACAGTATTTAGGAATGAAGATGACAAGCCTAAAACCTTGGATGTTCATGACAAGACCGTGTCTAGCAACACTCTCGCGTATATTACAGATACTCAATACAAATAATTTGTCACAGTAAATATCACATTGCAAAGTAGCCAGTCCACTAATCTAGTGAACGGCAGGTAAAGATTGTTGCCAACACTACTGAAGAGTATATAAAGTTAGTGATTTTTCTGCACAAAATAGGATTTCACTTACTTTAACATATTATGCATTATACACGTTTATTATTTTTTAGACAGATACCTTGATTTTTGTGTGTACATCAAGAATATCTGGTATGCTGCCAAAAATAGTTTTGATCTCTTCTGGAGCAAGGATTGGTCCACCGAGTTGACCCTCTTTTTCTAGGGGAACTTGAAAAAGCTGCAAGAAATAAATCAATAAGTTACATAATACATTGCTTTAAACACATTCATACATATACAAAAAAAGGTAAGTTAATAAATAAACCTTCATAAGATTATTCAACTTACCTGTACAATTGTTGTAAGAATGTCAACATAATTGCTCTCAGTCTGATACAATTCCATTGCCACTTGCCATCTAGCGGATTGCTTTTGAGGTGTAGAGATTCTAGAAGGCTTTGCAGAACTTCTTGGTATATCTGGTAAAGAGAAATACATATTAAAAGTGATTAGTAAACATAGCTACAGCTCTGGGTTCTCCTTTTTCCCCGCAAGTTACAGTGCTGGGTAATGATTATTAGAGAAGAACTGGCCAGTTACACCATATTGAAAGGCCACAGGAACATGCAACTATCAATTTAATTGCCTAAAGAAAAAACTCCAAAAATGTCTTTTATTTGCCATACAATGAGGGGTTACACATTTTTCTAATAAAAAGGTCAATATATTCCATGTGGTAAACACACAGTAGTAGAAAAATAAAACTCAGGACTGAGGAATTCTTACCTGAGATCGACTTTCCAGACTCTGGTGTATTTGAGATGTCAAGCAGTGATCCCATAGACAGGGAATGTTCTGCTGAAGGACGTTTGCGAGGTGGAAAGGGTGAAACATCAGTTTCCCTGGTCAGTTGTGCAAGAGTATCCTTTAATCTACGTTTCTTGCGATTACTACATGGTGTATTTAAGGAAAGTAGCGACACAGATTTTTTAAGTGCGGGGCTATCGTGCTATATAGGAAGAAAGAAAAAAAATATACAAAAGTCTTCACATGGGCAAATAAAATACATTGCTTATACACCCTCTATAATATATAGATATAGGCTCAGTTTTGTGCACTGGATAATCATACAATTTGTTGCATATATTATATTGGTCCAGCAGCAATGTACTATATTCTTTACTTTCCATCAGCAGAAGCATGGTAATAGGCTCTACTCTGATTCCCAAAATGGCTAAAGCCACAGGAATAGAGTTCTTTTACTTCCCTTCAATGTAATACTTCATATTCAATCATTCTCAAGATAAGCCACTCAACAAAGTGTCATTTTATCTTCTTTACAAACAATTATTAAACTGGTTACAGAAAGACACCCCTCCACCACTTTTTTCCCCAACGTTCAAACTACAGTAGCCAAACGGCATGCTAAAATACGCCATGCACCCTTATTTGCTGGAAAGGCAAAGGGGGAGATTTGTTAGCTTTACCTTTTCAAAGAGGTACATCGTTTCGCCCGCTCTTGCATCCATTTGTATGCTTCCCCAAAACCACTAAGGAAACAACAACAACAAGAATTCACAAACTTGAACACATAGTGGTACAGGGCTGTAGAGCTGAAATGATTGCCTCTCACCTCTTGTTTTACTACATAAAGTTTTTTAGGAGGCTCAAATGGCAACTCTCTTACAGAGTTTTCTTCCACAACTAGATGGGTGCACTTTTCATCCTCTACCGGTAAAAACTGACCGCCTAAAACAAGGAAAAACGAATCAAAACACAATGGAAGTAACCAGGTAATTACTTGCTTCATTCACTGTAAAATTGGTTTTACAGCAATACGTTTACATCAGCTACAACATGAACTAAATCTTTTGGAAAAAAAAAAAAGATTTAATAACTAAGTGACTAGAAATAACAAATACATATTAATGTTTTGTTTTCAGTTGAATAGCTGTATTAGGTGTAAAACACGGAGGTGAAGCTGGCGAAGCTGGTTTTGTCTTAAGAGAAAATCGTATGCTAGTATCTAGACATTAAACTAGAGCAGTCATGTATACTGTAAAGCATGAGCTTTCTAGGTACCTTGCATTATTGTCATTTTTTCCATGCTGACCCGGTCATCTTCTGAAAACCCCAAAAAACTTAAGATACAGTCCTGGAATGGGGGAACTTTGAATTCATTTTTAAACTCCTCATCTGCTGCACTGAATTCTCTAAGAAAAACAAAAATAAAATAAAACTAAAACCACACAATCTCGAGAACAGAGAACCATTGGCTTGTTGTAAATCTAGTCTACTAGGCATAAAGTAATAATAATAATAATAAAAAAAACAGCCTAAGAAAAGAGTTGAAGTACCAAAGGGATAAGGGCTATGAGTGTTGAACATGTATCCCCCTGAAAAAGTGGTTTGTAGGAGGCTCCCCTGAACTAGAAAACCTGTCTCCAAATTCCTCTACAAAAATTAAAGAAGCCAAGACCATTTGAAAGAAGAGTTAGAGATTCCATTCAGCTTGTACAAGATGGTGTAAGTCTTCAAGTTACCAGCAGAGATTTGCTTTTCAGCTTTGAGCATGGTCTGCCATCAAACTTTGAGACCCCCATTAGCATTGTGGCTTGAAAAACCACTTTATTAAAGCTTCAAAAATATGTATGAGGTTAAATTGTTGAATATTTAGTTGTCTTTATTGATGCAGAAAGCACAACCTCTGGGAGGGAATTATAATTGTAAATTGGAATTAAAACATGACAAACATGAAAGAACATTAATAAATTTGTTGCACAGTTAAGAGGTAACCATCAACCACCTATTGCAAAAAAGAGCTGTCATATCATTATATTCACTACTTACTACACTTCCAACCATGAATAACCCCTGAGATGTACAGTAAATCTAAAGAAGCACTGGAGGCTCAGATGCACATACAGGAAAGTCATGTTTGATGTCCATGGGAGAGACAAAGAACTCCACATGCTTTAGGTTGTCTGTAACAGATCTAAGTGATCCCACCTACAAACTAGAGTGGAAAGTTCGCTGCCTAGGTGTCATCCTTGACTCCTCACTTTCCTTTATAAAACACATCCGTGGCCACTTGTCGTTTCCACCTACTCAACATTGCATGCATCCGTCCCTTCCTCACCAATGAAGCTAATAAAACACTCACCCACTCTTTAGTCATGTCACGCCTCGACTACTGTAACCTCCTCCTCATAGGTCTCCCGCTCACCCATCTTGAACCCCTTCAATCTATACTCAATGCTGCTTACAGGCTCAACTTCCTATCACCCCGCTCTACCTCGGCCTCTCCTTTATGTCAAACACTCCACTGGCTTCCTGCCCACTTCAGACCTCTCTTTAAACTCCTTACCCTCACCTTTAAGGCCATCTCCTCATCCACTGCTCCCTACCTCTCTTCCCTCATCAACATGCACAACCCTTTCCGCCCTCTCCGTTCTGCTAACCAGCGCTGTCTGACCTCTTTACTGTTCACATCTCATGCCTGTATCCAGGACTTCTCCCGTGCTGCACCTCTGCACTGGAATGGCCTCCCTTCTTCAGTCAGACTCTCCCACACACTGCAGGTCATCGAGCACTCACTTAAAACACACCTGTTCAGGCTAGCCTACCCCTCTCCTCCGCTTAACATCCTCATTGCATCCTTCATTTATCCCTTCCTTCCCCCACTGCTCCGCTCACAACAGCAGTGCACTTCCTTCCCCCTTATGTCTTCTGTAAGTTCTTCCCTCCCACATAGTGTGTCAGCTCACGTGAGCAGGGCCCTCCATCCTAGTGTTGTTTCCTCCTCCACTACTACCCCCTCACTTCGTACCCTCTTATCCCCCTCTGCTACCCTTTTACCCCATTCCCACCTGGTGGTTTCCTCTCAACCTATCACTGCGCACTATCCCCTGCTCCCTGACCTTCCAAGCTTGAGACCTCGTATTTTGCCTTGCGTTCTGTGCTTGCTTCACTTTTATTTTGATATTTTTAATCATATTCTACTTATTTATACTATGCTGTCCATCCCTACCCTGTATGTCTCTACTGTATTTTGTACGGCGCTGCTGACAACTTGTGGAGCCTTATAAATACTACTACTACTACTACTACTACTACTACAACAACAACAACACAGAATGTTAACCTGAAGCTGCATTTACATAAAAAAGCAATGATTTCACATGACCAAATACACTATATAGACAAAAGCTTTCAGGCGCCTGAACATTACATGAAACGTTGTATGCAAATACATATAGCTGCAAAAGGGGGACCAACTCCATATTAAAGTATAACAGCTTCCACTCTTCTTGGAAGGCTTTCCACAAGTTTGGAGTGTTTCTGTGGGAATTTGTGCCCACTCATTCTGTAGAGCATTTATGAGGTCAGGCACTGATGTTGGACGATAAGGCCTGGCTCGCAATCTTCATTCTAGTCCATCCCAAGGGTGCTCGAAGGGGTTGAGTTGAGGTCAGGGCTCTGTGTGGACCAGTCAAGTTCTTCCAAACTCAAACCATGTCTTTATAGTCCTTGCTTTGTGCAGTGGGGCACAGTCATGTTGGAATAGAAAAGGGCCTTTCCCAAACTGTTTCCATAAAGGTGGAAGCATAGCATTGTCCAAAATGACTGTGTGCTAAAGCATTAAGATTGCCCTTCACTGGAGATAAGGGGCCTAGCCCAAACTCTGAAAAACAGCCCACATTATCCCTTTTCCACTAAACTTCACAGTTGGCATAATGCAGTCAGGCAGGTAACGTTCTCCCAGCATCTGCCAAATCTAGACTCACCCATCTGACTACCAAATAGAGAAGCACGATTCATCACTCCACAGAACACATTTCCACTGCTCCACAGTCCAGTGTCTGGACTTTGTGAGGTTAGGCTTGCATGCAGCTGCTCGGTCATGGAAACCCATTCCATTAAGCAACCACACAGTTTTTGTGGCTAAGTTAATAGCGGTGGAAGTTCAGGAAATCTTCAGTTATGGAATTAGCAAAGCGTTGTTGACCTTGCTCTGTGATTATATGCAGTCTTCTGTTTCGTAGCAGAGTTGCTGTTGTTTCTAAAGGTTTCCACTTTCTAATAATATCCCTCACAGTTGAACGCGGAATATCCTGTAGGGATGAAATTTCACAAACCGTCTTAAGGGAAAGGTGGCATCCCATCACCATGCTATGCTTGGAGTCACTGAGCTCTTCAGAACGACCCATTTTGTATCACAAATATTTGCAAATGGAAAATGCATGGCTATGTGAATTGCAACGGGAATGAATGAAACACCAGAATTCAAGACTTAACAGGTGTGGCCAAATACATTTGTCAAAGTGTAGATGGTGTAGAATTTTTTTTTTTTTTTTTTATAAAAGATGTTCTAGAAGAGGTACAGACAAATTTGATTATGAACATTTACACAAGTTTGAACATATAACTGCATACTTGCTTACTTCATACTGTAGCAGCACATTTAAAATTAACACCACACCCCTAGCAAAGGACAGCTTCCACTATGCATGCAGATTTATAAGTAAACCGTCTCCCTCCAAAATTGTAGTTTGACAATTAAGCCTAAAAGAAGAGCCCAATTCCAAGCGCACACTGATAAAACTAATAGTGTGAGGAGTTTATCTGAATCAGATTTCTCAGATGGCCGCTAAGCACGTTTGCAACCATTTTGGTGGACATGTCAATTATGGAATATTGTACACAACACTACAGCAGTTTTTACGGATTCACAGAGCACTGATGAGAGGACTGCTACATTCAGGATAATAGCACTGAGAAGGATACAGTATAGAGGCATTTTTTACCTATTGTCATTTCATTACAGCTAAACTCTCTTGAATACCAAATCAAATTCTCTCTCTCCCTCCCTGTGAGGTATGCTCTTGGTTTAGAAAGATATTGGATATGTGACCCAAAGATAGGGCTCTATTTAGAGTTAAGATTAGAGTTAGAAGGCTTCTCTGCTGAACAATCCTAAGTGGCGAACAGCTTATCACGTATATGCAGATACTTGTAACTAATTCTCTGATTTTTATTTTAAAGATAGAAGTTCATGATTAGTAGCTGAGTAATGGCTAGAGTGCCAGGCCATGTCTTGTTTTTTGTTTATATACACACTCACACACGCACACGCACAATCAAACACACACACAAGTCACACACAGGACTGGATCCGATTTGAAGTATGACTGCATGCTCGCAAGTACGCTTCCCTCACAAGCACGAGTTCTGAACCATACCCTAAATTTTACACACAAACACCCCATGTAAAATGGGACAGGGCGTAGTACAGAAACGTATCTAAGGGCCTAGCAAGGCACCTACTGTTAAATTTGTTACGCACCGCAGGTCCCCGCTGTTAGAACCCGATATTGCACAGAATGCAGCATTGATCGGGCTGCATTCCGCTATGTAACAGGCCTCAGTAGACATGTTCCGTAGGAACAGAGAGAGTACGTACGTTTTGGGTATGCATAAGTACCCAGACATTCCTAAATCAGAATTATGTTCCTAATTAAATTATAATTCTGTATCAGTCAATTCAATTTAGCAATTGACGTTGCCTTAAATGCAATGCCGTATCATAACATTTATGGGAATTTTAGTAAACATTTGTATTGTGGCCAGAAAGTACAACTTATATTATGGCTTGGTTCTCTCTCCAGCCTGACTAACATTTCTCCTAATGTCTACCATATTTACAAACCCTTTCCGTTTGGAATGAATTGCCATCATTTCAGCAGTGTCATACTTTCTTTTCCCTTTTTACACCAAGTTAAAAAAATAAAACATTGAAACCCATTGCTGGTAGCAGCAGCCTCCAAATTTATATAGCTGGTTCAAAAAGAATTAAGACTGATTGATTTAGACTGTTTCATATCGTTACATGAAGGCATCACTTATAAATTGCTAGCAGCATAATTTATCACAACCAAACTCACATTTCATTCCTCTTTTCCCAGGCTTTTAATATCCAGTCTGCCCTCATTATAGGAGTCCCCAAACTTACAGCAACCTAAAAAAAAAAAAAAAAAAAAAGTAAAATTCAATATTAGTAAAAGCCAATTACCAACCTCATAATATAATTAGTTTGGGTCCCTTGTTACAGTCACCATGAATATCTTCTCTTCTATGTAATAATCTTTATATCAAATGACAGGATGGAGAATTCAGTACTTTAAAGAGCTTAAAAACGACATGCCAATAACGTGCATTCAAATATCCCTAACAAGTCATTTTAGCATCTTCCCTTATAACAGGCATATATCAGTACAGAGCTACCCGTGAACTCCATTATATAGACTTACAACCAAGCAGCAACTTAAATATAACAAAAAAATGTATTAGCTATTAGTGTAACACAGCAGCAACTGTCCCTTTAGAGCCATTCAAATCGAACGTCATCGGAAGTTATTTACATGTGTTGCATTCACTAGTGTAACACAGATACCTGCAAAATCACAACTTTACTCTTACTGATTACCAGACAGCAAGGGTATCATCACTTAATCAAAATCCAGTTTACTTAAAATATGTTAAAAAGTTATCAAAAGTGCATACAATAATACAAAAGGTCATAAGTAGAATTAGATAATTTCAGTTTATCTGTAACAATTATTTATTGAATTTTCTGGAAGTGATGTTTAATGCAAAAATTTGATTTATCCAAACACACACCCTTTAGACATTTTAATAAGTAACACATACCCTAAATTTATCTCCATGAGTAGAGTTGGCAATAAGATGTGTAACTTTAGAGCTGAAATCTTTACGTATAGTTCCTCCCATATGATGAACTAAGGTCACAAGTTTTACCTACAATAATGAAAAAACAGTAAACTCCAGAGACATTGTAAAACAGAAAACTACTTTAATCAAGTAAACAAGAGTGAAGCAATTGCAGAATAGAAATGCCATATAGTACCCCCCTTTTCTGGAGCACTTCTTAATGTTAAATGAAGCGTATTTGTTTGAAATGCTGAACAAAGGTTCTGCTGCTCAAGTTGCACAGACTATTCTATTACCTAAATTATAGAATGCGTGTGCTTTTATGATGTTATGTTGATTTGCTATAACAGCAGTATGTTTCTCTGGCTTTTTATTTCTTGCAAATACATAAATATAGTAGTGCATTTTGCTAGGTGTCCATACAATATAAAAATATCAAAGCCATGTACTTTTGCTGTAAATAAGGCTTACCAATTCTTCCTTTCTTCTGAATCCAGTGAAGCACAGAACTAGATTTAACATGCTTGCACAATAGAGAGGGCGAGATGTAAATGGCAGAGGCTAAGATAATGGGGAAAAGAAATACAGACATAAAATAAAACAGAAATCATAAACAATACTGGGTTCACATTTCTTACTGCAATCAAATAAAAAAAAATACTTACAACATCTCTTGTAAATAAGTCATATTTGTTAACTGTTCATTATAACTAGAAAAATAAACAGATTTTTTATTTTTTTTTTAAAGAGAGGGAATAGTAATAATAATTGCGCTAAAATGCTGCAACTGAATCTCCCGTCCAGGAGTTCCTCCTACCGCCAAAGAATACAATGAATGCAAGGGAGTGGATGGTAAGTCAGCAATGTGGCTATAATCAAAACCTTTCCACAACTGCAATTGGATTATGGTTTACTTACAGGAGATTACTTTATACCTTACTTGTCCAATTTCAAAATACCTTACCTACTATTTGTAGCAAGACCGTTACTCAGACATTGGGGAAGAGCATGCCATATCAGGGATCTATTCCTGCATTATATTGGCTATGCCAAAAACTTCTTTGAGCCATCTTAGGTCGCTTTGGGAAGCAGTGTCCACTGGATGATGAAAACTGGGACAGTCTGCTTAGTAGCTTTTGTAAGCTAACCTCCAATATCACACTCCAGCAGATACAAATATATATTGTACATAGGGCCTATCTTACACCTGCTCAGTTAGCTAGAATCAGTGATTCCTATTTCATCAACTACCACAAATGTGGGGCACTGGATGCTAATTTCATGCATCTAAACTGGACATGACCAAAGGTAAAGAGGTTTTGGGGAATGGTTGTCAATTGTATTCATAGAACTGAAGTTTCCATTCCTCCTAGAGACTCTAACTGGTGTTTGTTTTGTTTGGTCTGGGACTCTAAGACTCAAGCGTGACCCTGGTCATGCTTTACTTGAAAACTGGACTGACTTAGTAAATGCTTCACTCAGGCATGAGAAATTTGAGTGTATCACTAGGGGTTGACCACACAAGTTTCATAAAATCTAGGATAGACACTCAGACTTAAATTACTACGGAGTTACTGATGCTACTGATGTTATTTAATAGTAGTGTCTTCTTGTTATATTTAAGATGTTTGTGATCAATATATAACATATATACTATATGCTTTTATTTCAAACATAAGTGGGCAAACATCAGGGGGATCAGATCTACCGGAAAAAAAATTAAGAGATATGAGGAATTACTCCAAACATATCTATAATAACACTGAATAAAACCTGAAGATCAGATACATAAAACATAAAAATATTGAACAAGATCACCACCTTCAAGATGTATCTCTGCTTTAAGTGAAGAGTCTCCATCTGACTAGCAGCCCGGGCCATTTATAAACTAGTCATTCCTGGTTTTATGATCTCTCTCCACCTGACACTTGGGTATGATCTTTCTGTGCATGCCCCATTTTTTTATGTATCTATTTTAATTTTGCTGCATTAAATTTTATTAATGAAGTTTGGAATTTTTTCCTATGGTATATCCAATCCGCAAAACGTTTGGAATTATGGCCACTTATACTTGAAAGAAAATCCCCACCAATTCAGTCTTTTTTAGGTCCTATGTAAAGATTAATACCTCTGCTTTCTGCGCATAATGCAAGATGATTGGTGGGCCAAGTATTCGACAGTCGGCTTTATACAAGCATCGAAAGGAAGGATGTTGAAAATCCGATAAAACAAACACATTTTCAAATTCGGGGGTATCCGCATCAGCATATTCTTCCACAGACTGCGTTGTGATGTAAGGATGCTTGATTTCCTACGTCCATAACAAAGATTTGTAAAAATAATGACAGTTACAGACTGTACTGAAAGGTAGAAGACATTTGATAGCACACTGTAACAGGGAACTGGCAATACTTGTCAATAAAGAATATCTATCATCAGTCACTGTATGGTAGGGTAGATATTAATATAAACCAATGTGGGATAATCTTTTACATTTCTAAAACACCCACAAGTGCACAATAAACACCAGGGGCCTGATCCACAACAACGTACGTCGTCCAAAATACGGCCGTCAGTTGCCAATAGCTACTGCATATACAAAAGCTACGTAACAAACTGATACGTAGATTACATAAAATAGTTACTACGCATGCGCAGTAGCTATTATCGGCAACGGACGGCCGTATTTTAGACGACGTACGTTGTTATGGATCCGGCCCCAGGTGTGGGATGTAAACATTACAATTAAATATTTTACCTGTTGATTAACCAATGACATCGCAATGAAAGAACTGGAACAACATAGAACAGATGAGAAAAAGGACTACTGTAATAAGGCGTATAAGGACACTAAAACACTGTAGCCAAACCTGACACTGCCAATGGGAGACATTAAAGGAAGGCTTTACAAATGTCTAGCAGTCAGTTAATTAGGTAGTGTGTGCTAGAGAGGGCTTAGGAAAGTCTGTACTAACAAAAACTCACACATAACGACCAATTCCACCAATCTCCACTTACTACAACCAAAGTTGTTGTGGGCGAGAAATCAAAACAAAAACTGCCCTAAACATTAAGGTGCTTTGTGATATACTTGTCCAGGCCCATTCAAGGACACTTACATAATATTTTGGATTTAATCATGGGCAAGGTATTTGAAATCTCAATGTGAGTTCAAAGCAGATTTCCTAGAAACTGAAATGAATAAACAGAATCTCTGCACTTATGTATACAATCTATCTTCGTGTGATTGAAGAACAAAGCGGTTAATGACTAAAAAAAATCCCAATTATTATGAAACTAACTAATTAAGCGTTTGAGGCAGACACACACACAAACAATCAAGAAAACAACAAATGTGCGTTTGGCTCAATAGAAACCATTCAATGAGAATAATTAAGTATTAAACTATTATTTTTAATAGTACTTTACTAATAAGTAATATTGCCCAATGTCACAAACTGCATTTTAGGTTGAAATCTACATATAGCAGTAGGTCAATAAAAGACACTACATATTATGTTCTGTCTCATAAGAAAACGCAGAGGAAGGTAGACTAAAACTTAAGCTGACCCATAACGACACCTAAAGTTATATGTGATAATCAGCTTCCATAATAGATGGGAATCCATGCACTTTGTAATGTTTCCATTTATTCCAAATTGAATATGTCCACATACGCACATCACAATGAACAGTATAACTTTACAGTCATAGAAAAAAAGCCACACTGGACCGGAATCACACTTGGTCATATATTCCTGCAGGTAGAATGCGCTGCGGAGGTCATTGAACGATATTGAATATAGGAGAGCAGGGTTCTCTACTTGGTCATATATTCTTGAAAACAGCACTTTAAACTAGTTTAGCTTTGACTGATTTTGTCTATTGGTCTAAGCACCAGAACAGGACATATTTCTAATATGTTTATACAGAGTAAACAAATTGGACAGCACTCAGGTGGTGACCATTGACTGGATGAGGACCGGATCATCTGCAGATTTATACCTACAGATGTATAATAGTATTGTGTAACACGGATTTAAAGACATGCCCATGTGCAACTTTGCTCAGGCATGGCCAAAAAGAATTGACCCTAATGATACCTATTTACACATGCTGTGTGTTAGCAGCATAAACATACTCATGGAAGGATGAAAAATAAATATTAAAAATACAATTTTGAAAACATTTGTGCACAATAGCAGAGATTACAGACAAATACATATTACATAGATGAGAATCAAATGAAGGAAACATTTGACAAAAAGCAAGTCCCTCTTAGTGAAAAATCCACCACCACTTGTAAGAACCCCGATTTTAATTAGAAATACTTATTGGATAAGTCCCAGTGAGCAAGTTAGAAAATTTTATTAAGTGCATAGCCACATGTTAATGACACTACTTCAAAAACATTGACAACTTCATTCAAAATCGAATGTTAGTGGTGCCATTTAAAGTAATGTGCTGCATGCAAAATCAGTAGGTATGTAGAAACCACCATACCATATTTACAATACTTTTTATAAATGAGTCCCTGGATTTTTCATGACAATTTTCCCTTATCTTTATAACTGGAACTTCCATTAGCTTAATTGTCTGTGGAAATGAAGATTCAGATAACACTGTTAAAAACAAAGCATATCTGAGTTTACAAGAACACAGTTTAAATAAAAAGTTAAAAAAAAAAAAATACAAAAAACAGCAGATATATAAAACAGCATAAACATACCTCTAGGGCTTTTAACAAGGCTTCATTTTTTCCAACATCTTCAACTAGAATCAATCGAGTTTCTATTTGGGGCATATCTTCTGTATTTATTTAAACACACAAAGAGAAAAGGTTTATAGTCTATATATTGCCCCCAATAAGCTAGATGTCACAACTTGACTGGTCATCACAATGCTTGAGCACTGACAAAATGTATGGGTTTATTGTAAATTTTACTGCATTGTCAAATAACTAATTTAACTTTTCTAATATTTTTATGTACAAAGTTATTTATCTACATAGTTCATTGAAATATTAACAAAAACATGATTTAAAAAAAATGAGAAAAGCATTTATTGAGTAAGTGGAAATGGATATACGATAAGAGTAATGTAGTTCAATATTCATCCAAAGGGTCTGTGAAATGAGAAAATGTTAAACTTCTTTGGGCCGATTCAGAGTTTCAGCCCAAACATGTTTATATGTAGATTAGAGATCATCTTGGATCATCTACTGGCTAAAATGCACAATTTGCAGTTCCTAAATGTCATCAGTTTTGTCAAACATATATTCAAAAAGAAATAATGTACCATTGGTGCACTCACAGATATTTATAACATGCCATAATCTGTTAAACTGGCCATACACTAGAGCAATTATTTGCCCCATCACTAATCACTGTAGTTAGTGGGCAAGATATAGTGGCCATAGAAAACATAGAAAAAGTGGGAAATGGCTGCGCTAGAATCTGCAGCCTCTCAAAATCCAGAAGGGTCTACACCTTCAAAAAGAGAAAACAGTGGAATGCAAAGGATATAGAGAGGCGCTGATCCACCTTAGCAAATGTGGTATGCTTGAAAATAACCCCTGTATATGCGTGATGATGTGCAAACTGACGGTAAGAGATTGTTAGGGATTCCAAAGGCCAACCTGTTACAAAAGTGCTCAACCGAAAAAAGAAATTTATTAAGGGATTTATTTAGGGTACATAAACACATAAGTAAGGGGAAGACCGTCTCCGTACCGTAGGTGTAATTGTCCGCATTCAACAGGGGGCTGTGGGAGCTGGTAGTCCACGTGGTTTGCAGTCGGTCTCCGGTACCTATTAATTCCGCCTCTCCGGGTTTGTTCCATCCTGCTGCCTGGAGCTCCCACAGCCCCCTGTTGAATGCGGACAATTACACCTACGGTACTGAGACGGTCTGCCCCTTACTTATGTGTTTATGTACCCTGGTTATTTAGTGTTTTATTTGTGTGTAATAAATCCCTTTTTTTCTTTTACCTACCTGTCGGTTGAGCACTTTTGTAACAGGTTGGCCTTTGGAATCCCAAGCAATCTCTTACCGTCAGTTTGCACATCATCACGCATATACAGGGGTTATTTTCAAGCATACCACATTTGCTAAGGTGGATCAGCGCCTCTCTATATCCTTTGCATTCCAAGATATAGTGGCCAATCAGCTAACTGAATGGCTCCCAATTCTTCTACTGCTAGGATCATTGGACCAACAGAGATGTATGGTACCGTTAAGAGGAGCTTTCCATGGAGTGAAATGGTCACGTTATGAGGCCAGCTACTGCTGGGATTGGTAATCGTCCTAGTGTATGGCCAGCTTTAGACACGTTAAAAATATTTATTGCAACTTGACGCATAGCAAACAATGTACTTATTAACATCCAAAATGGTGAAATATAACAAATAAAAAAATCTGATGCTACAACCCTGTATGATAGCTCTCTTCTTGTATATAATAATGGAAAGTTTTACTCTACTTAAGATATTATATATCCAAGCTACTGAAGAGTTAGTTTATTGTAGTTCCTGGATGGGCTTATAGTGGCAGATAATAAATACACAATTATAAGAGCCATACCAAATATAAACACGTGTGGTTAAATGCAACTTTCTGCATTTACGTGGCCAATAAGGAATCTGCTCAGACTCTCCTGCTACTAACAGTTAATCAAAATCTAATATTAATAAACTAATATGTATTCATTAATAAAGCTGCCACTTAAATCTCAAGCAGATGTCAGATAATAGCAGTATCAAGCCAATTACAGAAAGGTACTGTGCTGGACACAGACTCCCAATGCTGCTGCTACGCTTGGAGTGCCAGACCAATAAGCTTTAAAATGGGGACGGCATAGATGGAGGCATGGAGGGCGCTCAGCATACCCCTACTCTACTAACTTCAAACTTTCCACATCACAATATACCCCACAGTTACAAATGCCCCAGGATGGAACTCTGAATCCATATCTGGGAAAGCGCACGTGCACTTATAGTAGAGGCAGATACAGTGAATAAGTCTTATACTTTACCATCAGTATAACCGGTAAAGAGGTTTTCCTTAGAAGTTTCTGTGATCTTGGAGTCAAACACAGAGGAGTCTGCCAGCATACTCCTGCCCCCCGCAGGAGCCAGCATACTGTTTTCATTCATGATTATTTCAGAAGCCTGTGATACAAATAAAATGGATTGATATATAGTGTTCAATGTTATACTACACACTCCATACAGAAACTATTAAAAGGACATTTAACAAAGTTTGGAACTTATTTTGAGTGAACATCTGGTCACATGCCTACCTAACATACCGAAACCAACAGCATATTACATTAATGTTAATGGCTTAGTATATCAGATGAAGCTGCGCTTCACACAGCGTGGCTTCGGGTGATCCCTATCTGTACTACTCCCTGCAATAGCCGCTGCTGCATATTTATGTACTATGCTGCTCTGACAGCTTTAAAGTATAATTAAGAGCAGCTTTGTACATAGATATACAGCAGCAGCTTTGAAGAACAGCGAGCCTTTCAGCTTAATGATTAGCTCCCTTTAAATATCAGGAGCTTTCTCCCGATTTAAATCAAACATGTTCAAAGATCAAATAATCGTCCCAGAGCGTGTCAGGTGCATTTATTTGAAAAATTGATCCTGGCCACGAACTACAGCAAATGTTTCCGATAATTGGGTAATTGGGCAGAGTATCTCTCTAGTGTATGGCCAGCTTAACCATTTTGCAAAGTAAAGGGTGTTAATTTTAAATCATATGCAGGGAAAATACCTTACTTTTGCTTATAGATTTCAAATACTGCATAGCTTTATGTATAAGCTATATAATAAAGTTGAGCTAAGAAACTTCACTTCTCAATTCTAATTTTGGTTTCACAATTTAAAAATCGCCTCCCCATGCAGTTCAACATATTATTGCTCAGGCAAAATTAAATAAATTGTGGTAGAACTGCGCTGTATTTAATGCTTGTTGTCGTTCTCTGCCCCAGGAGGGTCTACTACCTCCACATAAAAATTACCAGAAAATAGAGGAAAGGGCTAGAGATCAGCGCTAGGATATCAGGCAAATGTGGTAAATGAGTGAAAAAAAACCCTTTAAATAGTAGTCCAACAATCTCAATCGTCTGGATGACTTTAAAGCCTTTAAAAGATGCTCATAAAGCGGGGATAAAAACAAAATAGTTTTAACACATTAGAATTCACTAAAAAACCAACATAATTAAACATCTTAAAAAAATAAAATAAATACATCTCATTACAGTGTAAAAAAACGGTAATGGTATAGCGTACCCTGCGGATGTCAGATACAACGTGCAGGCAAACGGCAGAAAGGAGCTCCAGGAGGCCAGATGTAAACAATGTCAGCACGGGAGAAAAGGTAAGCGAAACCACATATACCTGAAAAATCCACCCTGACGCGTTTCGGACAGACGTCTCCTTTATGAAAGCTTTGATAAAGGACGCGTTAGTCCATGGATTTTTCCAGTATGTGGTTTTTTTTAAAGATGTTTAATTATGTTGGTTTTTTAGTGAATTCTAATATGTATTAAAACTATTTTGTTTTTATCCCCGCTTTTTGAGCATCTTTTACCTAGGCTTTAAAGTCATCCAGACTATTGAGATTGTTGGACTACTATTCAAAGGGGTTTTTTTCACTCATTTACCACATTTGTCTGATATGCTAGCCCTTTCCTCTATTTTCATAGTATTGCTCAGGTCTACACTGGCACCTAAAAAAATTGTAAGTGCAGCTCTGAATCAGAACCTAAGGGACCATCTGAGGCTCAACTCTAAAATCCCAAGTACCACCTAAAAAGTTTAAAGTATGTTAAAAACTGTTTTTTTTTTTAACATATATTCAAATTCCGTTATACTGTACTTTTCAAGACTATTACTTTAACACTATAATACCAGCTAAACTGCTGTGGCAGTAACAAACATTAGTTTTCTGACACCTACACAATGACGATTGTATGATGATCACAGAATACAGGGAAACTTGAATAATGTATGATACATAGTACATAAGTTATACATATATGTTAATTAGAAATAACATTAAACCAAAATATGATGGCTTTTCTGTGTTACTGAAGAACTTTATAAAGGTCAATTTATGTAACATTATTTATAACAATTTCACCAATCCCCCAAATTAAAGCATTTTTACTTACATTATTAAAATGTGTTACATAAATTGTATATTAAACAGAGACCTGTTATTCCTCAAGTTGTATTCAGTAGTGTAATACCCAACTGCTGCCAATACATTAAGATTTAACTGGACAAAACAAGTATAGGGGTTGATGATTGGCTGCAATGCTTGACACATGCCAATTACATGCACTTGTTTTTAAAGATAAAAAAAACCAGAACCAACCAAAACATCTTAATGAATCTAGAGATACTGAAATATCTGTTGCAGATAAATCTCCTTGATAGGTTGGCTATATAAGTAACCATTAAAAAATATAAAGATAGCTAGTCCCTTAATGTAGAGGAAGAAGGGATGGGGCATAAACAATCGTTCTTGCCACAAGCACCTAGTTACCCCTGGGTAACACACGCAGCCATAGAGAGTAAACATGTCAGGACATGTACTCGGACATGAGACCACCGATAATGCAATGCCCCGGGCGCCGGGTACTTCACCTGGGCCCGCCCCCATGCCCAATACCCCAGGTGCAAGACACCGATCGCAGACGCAGAAACAGACTCTTAGCTTTAGAGTATAGTTACCAGTCAAAGTGCCCGCGCGGTACAGGTAGAGAGTACCGGTACCACACCACCTCGGCCCCTACAAGTGACACGGCTTCCCGCTCACTCGCCTCATACAGCGGCCATCAACAGTATTCAAACCTAGAGCCAAAACATAAGGATTCCCCTGATTGGGTGCAGGGAGGCTAGATGTCACCATAACAGTCATTGGCTGAATCGCATCGCAATATTTCTTAAGAGCTATTTGATTGGTTGCCTTTCTCTGCTGGTCTCATGGGATAACGTCACATAGATTCTGATTGGTCGAAATTAGTTTGAACGATTGGCTAATAACGGATGAGGACAGGGATACGAAGTCTCAGTGAAGGCTGTAGACTGTCTGGTGACGTGAGGGAAAACCGCGCTCGTGATTGGATTATATTGTTTGTCTTGGTGTGTGCAGCTTGATTTAAGTGCTGGCTGGCCTGGGAGCCTGCATAGACAGGCAGGTGGTTGACGACGGCTATTACTGGCGCTGAATGTCTTTCATATACGTTATAACGTGGCTTTTTTACGTGATCTTCACGAATGTAAATTGTTATGAATGTCAGGTTTTTTTTTATACATGCTGTGCATTTGTGTATAAATCCACCTGTGTTTTATGTGTACACGCATAGAACTGGATCCAGAATTATTAAAAACAGCCCATTTACGACTCCTGTGTATATAAGTACCCTATGCGTGCTTCCTGTGTGCATGGCAGTTACAAGCTTTTCGTATGGTGGGGCAGGACCATTGTGATTCTCTGCTGTGAAGGCTGCGTTACGAAGTAAGGACAGCGAATGGCAGCAGTGTTAGAATTTTTTTTATGAATGTATGCTTCTGGGGGGGAGGGTTAGGTTGGGGGATACTTATACCCCTTTCTCATCACCACGAAATACCCGGGATTTTCACCAAAATCCTGGGTATTTCGTGGAGATGTGAAAGGGGTTCTTCCGGTGGACCCGTGTCAGAAGACCCGGGAATTCAACCCGGGTGAAAAGAAGGGTTATTCCCGGGTCCGACACATGTAGCGGTGCAGTGTGAAAGGTGCTACCCCGGTAGCACCTAACGCACTTGATTGGTGCAATTTTTTTTTACTGATGCCCTGGCAACAAGTGTTGCCAGAGCAACGGTAAACAAATTACGTTGTCCGATGACAGAGCAGACCCGGGTCTCTGAATTTCCTGGGTCTGCCCTGCAGTGTGAAATGGGGTCTGTGAACCCGGGATATTGCCGGGGTGGTGATCTGAAAGGGGTATGACTTAGCTTTCGGAGCACCGTATTTAGAGACCTATTGCTATGCAATCGATATCCCAGCCAGTTCAGAATTGTCTAGGAGCAAACGGCCCTATCGAAATATCCAATAGGGACCCACACACAGGACTACACACTATGCATACATGTGTATGAATGGGGGGGGGGGGCGCAAGGGAAGATATTTTAGTTGTACAGTAAGGGCTCTGCTAAGAACTTACATACGAGCCTTCATTATGCACCTGTCCCATTTTACATGGGGCAGTTGTGTAAAATTTAAGGTAGGGTCCTGGGCACGGTAGTGTTATATATGCGAGGGGAGTGCACTACACTTGCATGTACAGAATATAGGATTATACTGTCAACAATTTGCTTCTACTGCATGGAAATTCAACTCTAACAGTGTATTTAAATCTGAATCCGCTCTATAGCATGTAATAAATTTGTTCTCCCATTAATACCCCTCTCACCTCCTGCAGAGCCCTTCATTCACTTACTGAACTTTTCTGACTTAGCATATGCAGGCTAGATGAGAGCATGACACCAGTGGAACAACTGTGGCACATTATCCCCAGGTCAAGCTGCAGCTCCTATACCTGCCCTCTGCAACTGCTGAAAAAGAAGCTTCCAGCAGCGCAATGTCTGTGTCAGCATTGCGCTACTGGAAGCTTCTCTCCCAGCAGTTTTAGCAGTTGAGAGAAAATGGCTGTGGGGTGCTGTTGTCATTCTTCCACTTTATTACAATTGAAGGGTCCAAGTTTCTTGATATATAATCAAGTGTGTGTGTGTTAATACGTATGCACACATGATTGTTGAAAACACT
>WWET01000519.1:218236-232372 GCA_011038615.1 Limnodynastes dumerilii
GATACTAAAACCGCTTTCAGATTGCAGCCCTGGCAATAACCCTGGTATTTGACAAAAACCCCTTCTATGACTAGCAGGGTAGACCTGGGAAATTCTGGGTCTGCCGTGACATTGAGAAGGGGCTGCGTGCGCCTCCCAGGGAGAGACTTGTGCAACAGTAAAAAAAAAAACCCTCCAATAGGGTCTGTTAGGTGAGACCTGAGTAGAAAAACACGTGTCTGCACCTTTCACATTGCTGCTTAGGGGGGTCTGACACAGGAAAAACCCTTATTTTTTTCCTGTGTCTTAGACCCGGGACCAGGACCACGGTACCTTTCAGATCCCCCACCAAAAACCTGGGTTTTTAGTGGCAATCTGAAAGCAGTTTAAATAGCAGCCACAACCTGAAAGTGGGCTTTCTGCTTTGTGCAATGTTTTATGTTAATGTTTTACAGTTAATACTGTATGTTATAGTAAATATGGTTTCTATGCAATACTTTTTGTTAAGACCTGAAATGTGTTAAATAGGGGTGTGGGTGTCTAGTAGGACCCTCAAATGATTATATAGAAATATCTTGCTCTTAGAACATCTATATTATACTGCATTATGCTGCTTGTGTAATAGTCTGCTGTGCAGAATATTTATCCTTAACATATTGTGTGCAGAGATAATTTCCTCTTAGACGAAAATACAAGGAGAAGCAACACCTGGAATTCAATGAGGGTCTTATCTGAAATTTCCGGCCTTGATGCAAGGACATTGGAAGACAGATCCTGAGAAGGAGCAAGAAATATGTTAGCCTAATGAGCATCATGTTACTCCTCAAAACTTGATAAACATCATGTTTTCTGATAAAACAGAAATTCATGGTTTGATTGCGAGCTTCAAAAGATAAACAATGGCCTTGAGGAATATCCTGTTTTGCCAAGTATTTTTCAGTCTAATTAACTTTTTAATTTCTTTGTGTATAATTTGTGTATAAATATGAGAACCAGCTCAGTAAAAACAGTACAGTTTGAATACCAGACATTTCAGTGTGGTCTATCATTCTGCACTCCGATCGATCGTATATTTGGGTAAGGTTGACTTACAATTGCAGGTTGATTTAGTCTCCAGCCCACCGGCTGACAGACCGACTACTCTGACAGGTGTACAGTTTAAACAGGCTTCCAGGTATTTTGGGAAAAAGGCCTTTCTTTTGTCTTGTGCAAATATCCATGTTCAGAGGTTATGAATAGGAACATATACCTTCAGCACTGCTCAGATGACCTTGTCTACTTGTGGCCATATAAAATAAAAGTAATAGTGGGATACCATGTTAGTGTTCTACATCAAAATGTACATGGACTAATGTTAAAAAGCTGTCCAAATCCCCAAGGCTTGCTTTTTTTCTGTGTTTTAGGAAGTGTCCTTGTAGGTTTTAGAGTTCATTATGGGATGCCAGAACGGTGCTTTCATCTCATCATATTTTATGGTGCCACTGAATTTTTTTGATGAGAGTGGTTTTTGCATAGTTTCCTATTGTCCCTTTATATAAAAAAGCTCATTTACCTTCAATGCTGTGGACAGTTAAGATAATTCCCAGTGATTTCAGCGCTTTAGATAGTAAAACCATATGTGGTATTAATGTCTCCTGGGCATTATCATTATTAAAGGTGTCAGTGAGTGTTAAATTTGGTCATGCACATGGATGGCTAATTTGGGTAGTTTTTCATCCAAACAACCAGATGTATTAGATGCCTGTGTATTAGCTCCTATCAGTTTACAAAACAAGCTGTGACATTATTAATTTATAAAAAAAGTACATATGCAAAAACAACACATAAAGGAAACTTTTAGCTGTAATTTTGTTGTAGACCGAAACGAATCACAGAAGTAAAATAATAATTCTGATTGTAATTTATAATATGTCATAATGATAAGAACACTTATTTTATAATTATGTTATCTTTGTTTAACAGGACAATGTCAGGAAAGGAAAAAGTAACTGAATATGGTTCATTTAACCTTCTGTCATTTGGTTTCAAGTTTCACCTGCCCCAGAAATATGTACAGCAGAAATCCACACTGGGCATGTGCATAACGGTAGCTAACACAGAAAGTCGGATGCAAGGTTACACCTGTGTTCACTTCCATGTACTCTATGCTATTGTAATGGAGTGTACCAAGTTATTTGAATGAGAAAGTTGGCAGTTTAATTCCTTTGCTAGTCACAGTATCAGCCCGGATTTCCTGCACTTCCTCCAAACTCTTGCATTTGCTCAGGGGCTGGTATAAGTGTAAGTTGAAGGAAATTTTCAAGCATTAAATGGTACGATTTGTATTAAAAACACAACCCTACATGATAAAAAAATATGCAAAGGTTAAAATGATGAATGATTTCAAGAAGTGGAAATTTAAAAGTCCTGGTATGGACATTTAGATGTGGCGATATGTAAATGTAGAAAATAATAGAAATAAATAAAGATTTACAGCTTTTCACTGAAATCAGTGGGAGAAGTGGCGGTATAGGGCATGGTATACACACTCACTTAAAGAACTGATTTCAAGTGTAAAGTACATTTCTGGTGATATGCTACACTGTAGCAAATATACATTTTAAACCTGAATAGCAGTGTGTTATCCCACAGTATACTCATGCATATTTTTAACCAGGGTTATATATTTTTAAGGGTATTATTCGACTAAATAAAAAAAAAATTTAAAACATGCAAATTTGTATAAGATTCTGCATTCCACTTTGCAGCCTTTACCCAAAACAAATCTTTTTGCATTTTTCAAAGAAGTGCCCATTTTCACTACATCAACTCTGGAAATGGCGCATGCAGTTTGACGGGATTTGCGCTGCTAATCCACAAATACTCTGGATCAGCTCCCTCATGTCTAAGATCTGTTTTATAGTAACATTATAGATTGTAAACCTATAATGATACTATACTGTTTTTTGTATATTGGTTGTTCTGCCCATGACCTTTTATTTGCATTTGAGCGTTCTGTTCTGCTATATAAATTGTAATTAAGGAGAGAGAAAACCCCCATTTACCCTGTACAGTATGCGTATAAATAAGCACTAGGTGGCACTGTTGTAGACGTCCCCTATTATGCTACATGATATGCTTTGCAAGGACAAGACACTAGCCTGTGCGACTTCCTTTCTCTGCCGGTGTTTGATTGGCTAGCACTGGCCGGGGCTCTTTAATGATATCAACAACTTGACCTGTGTGGAGTTTGTATGTGCAAGTCAGCCATCAACATGAGAGCGTCGCCCGTGCTGCTGACTGCCCTGGCAGTGGCCGTAGCCTATTATGTGTACAATCCGCTGCCCGGTACCTTGTCTGAGCCATGGAAAGTCATGCTGCTGGATGCCACATTCAGATTCGTACAGGATCTAGTGAGTACATTCATTCTGGGGTACACTTGACAGCTGTGTCCGGCGTTTCAGATATCCGTGATCTAATCCACGGATATGCAAGGAAATAGGTCACACTCCATGTGTGGATTATATACATTGTGGCGAATGTATTTTGATGCTCTAATGAAAGTGCTTCTGTTCTTGGAATGTTTCTGTATGACAAACAGCTGTGTCTAACAATAGGAAAACGTTGGTCTTTGTGTGAATCCTAAAACGTCATGTTTTGTAGGGCAGTGGAAATTAAATATGCTTTATTGATATTTATATGATCACTTCTTCCTCATAGACAAACGCTTTGTGTGTGTCAGATCAGGATAGGGGAGCATGAGAGCTCACATGCCCGGGACCAGCTCTGTTTCTGAGTGACTGTCCCAACCAGGATTTTGTAACTATTTCAGGGACATGCAGAAGCAATGCCCTGCTTCACACTTCTCTGTACCCAGCATTACCCGTGTTTTTAAACAGCAGAGCCTAGAACGAAAGTCACACACCATTTGCATGCTTGTTTATAGAGATACATTATTATTACTCTTATTGTAAATTTGGTAAATCTATTTATTTGGGGGAGGAAGATAGGTAACATCTATCTTTAATCTCTCAAACACATGAATTAAAACCATGACATAGTATCAATTCATTTTAATTACATAATTAAAATGAATTGATACTATGTCATGGTTTTAATTCATGTATGACAGTTCTCTCTCAATTCTCTACTCCTATATGTAACATAAACTATATGTTCTTTTGCATGTGTTTTCCCTTAAGCAATGTATGCTCCTAATTGGTGTCCCAGTTCCCAAGTGTCCACTATCCATAGAAACCAAATACACAGACCCCTCTGTAATAACAAAGCCTGGCAGTATTGTCTCATAATACAGACAATGTAAAAGGGTGTACAGTTTTTTGATGGGGGAGGGGTTGTAGCTTGTTGTGGAAAGACATGGTAAAATTCTTTAAATCTGGTTTCCTCTCTAGTATATAAGAAATGTGGCATGCCATGGGCCTGCAGACAGGGGCCTGTGTGGGTTCATTGGCCTGTAAAGTCATTCTTGCTGACTTTTCACCCACTAGTCTGACTTCAAGTAAACTCTGCACAGACTGCTCTCTGAATGCAGAAATATCTTTTGGGCTTTGTTTATTTGCCATCTGTGGTTTTAAAATGTACATGTTGCAATATTCATTGCAACACATTAAGTGTACCAATGTATAGACCCTGATATTTTTAGTTATGTTAATACACAGTAAAATGATTTGTAATCTTACAATATATTCAGGAAATTAAATATGGTAGTTGTGTAACAAATAATTGATTATAGGATCTTTGTATGCTGCATGTTGCAGGTTAGCCAACATTTTCTATAGTGTAGAATAATCTTAACATTTCTAATATTGTAGTGAGCTGCAGTACAGTGTTGTGAGTGTCAGACTATAACAGCTCTCTGATCATGTACAGCTGACCTTTTCCCTACTTTTCTCACTCTAGCTAGATCGCTTAAGCCAGGAATTCTCCAATAGCTGTAAAGTGCTGTCACATGACTTAGCCCTGTAATAGGAGGTCATGTGCATACTTATTACACCATAATCTAAAGATGAAATCTAGCACCGATTGTCATTAAGAAGGCTGGAAACCCTTTTATTAAGTGATCAGCCTTTACTATCATTAATTTTATACAGATATAATTTAACAATTGAATGACAAATTCTAAAATTATTGTTGGTTAAAAATAATTTGTTGCCAACATAATAATTATAAAAATAGTAATAATATTAGTATTAATGGTAAAAAAAGGATGTATTGACAGGAAAGTCAATGACCTGGATTCAGAGATCTGATTTGAATGTAATCAGATCTGCAGTTATTTCATGCATGGTGATATCTGTGTAATCATTTTTCTAACCACTCTCCTCGCATCAACACACTTCCATACCCTACATTAACTTTTACCACTCTTGCAAATGTAAAATGGCCATGCTTTGGATATCTGGATTGGTGCGCAGTGATTAGGCACTCCTACTCTGTACATTGTAATACAAAGTCACATTCACTCGCAAGCATAGCCCGTCTCCCTGTCAGGAGCCTAGATGCATGCACAGAATGGAGAAATGGATGAATTTCAATCCAATAGCATATAACAGAGGGGAAACTGGAGTCTTGATCAAGTCCAATATACATTATCCACACATACATGCATTCGCACAGACTCGCTTCTACCAACCATAAGTCGTTTGTAACCGATCCGATTTTTGATGTGGCACCTTGCTTCTGTTAAAATTATTAATCAGTGTGTAAGGGAAGTTGATGTTCATGTTGACATGTACTTAGGGAATGATCATATTTAAATTGGCTACACACTATGTGATAATGCAGCTGATCATTTATCGGCTGATGAGGCTGATTATTGTATATCGTAGACCAATTTGATGGAACTCAGATAAATTAGTCCATAAACACTTCCAATGAATAATCAAATATTTTAGAAACTGAATGATCTGACCTCCTTCGAGTCTATTAGGATAGAGGATCTCCATGTGTATGTGGTCGCTATGAGATCTCCCTCGTGGCCACAGCATTGCATTTGTTGCCATGGAGCTTGCATTGTGTGTGGCTGGCTTTACTTGTACAAAAATTAGGGCTGATTGTTGTTTGTGACATTTTTTAGGTGATGATGGGACTTGTAGCTTTAGAGCACCTGTGGTGCCACAGGTTACCTACAGTATGTGCACAGAATGAATGCTAATGTGACTAATGTAATGCGTGACATGTTTCTGCGCCACACCTTCTTTTTTAAGTATTTAACTGAAGGTCAAACAAGTGTTATGAAAATGTCTTATTATTTAACAATAAAAGATGTTATTGCCTGTTCTGTGGTTTAAGTCTATCTAATGAGCTGTTAAAGTCTGAAAGCTGCAGAGAACTCGGGTTACCTACTGATATGAGGTTGTGGGTCCGCAGCTGACAGCGTTTAGTATGCACACGGAATATTTGTGTTTTGTGATATATATGTCATATCTAGCTTGAGAATTGCGAATATAACAGCATATTAAATGGTGGAGGAAAGCAGCTTTGTTGTTGGATATATTCAGCTAGGAGCCATTAGATTAACATTATTAAGATGTGAATAATTGATATATGCTTTGTCACACCCTGATAGCAATAGCCTAGTATGCACAATGCTTTTCCTATTGTAGCATAAAGACTACCACCACCAGCACTATTTCTTTGCATTTTCTCTCAGTACTTTTTTTTTTTACATGTAATCTTTCCTCTTCATTGTATGTTTGTTGTGACTTCTGTTCCCAGACTATATTCATACTTAAAGCTGATGCAGCTGCAAACATACGGAATTTGCTATCCTAAATTCCACACGCAAGAATGAGTCAATGGGAGTCCTCGCATAGAATGATGGTATCGTGAAATAGGGACAGACGAAAGTTCCTTTTCGGATGTCCCTATTTCACGGTATTTCGAATAGCTGTCTATTTTAGATCGGCATACTCACCCATTCCATTTCAGAAACGCTGCTGCCACAGGACCCAACACTTCATCAGACCACCGGAAAGGTGAGTAACCTGCGGGGAATGGTGGCTTAGGTTCAGGCTGTGGGGAAGGGAGGGTTAGGGTCAGGCTGCGGTGAAGGAAAGGTTAGGGTAATAGAAGAAGAGTGTTAGGGTCAGAATTGGGGGAAGAGTTGGGGTTAGTTTTAACACTCACCATTTCGGAATACCGCATAAGAAATCGATATCCCAGCCAGTCCGAAACTGACTCAGAGAAAAAGGCCCTATTGAAATAGGGCTGTTCTTACCGGGGACCCACACCCGAATGAGTACACTCCCCTCAATTTACACTCCCCTGCACCCTATTTTATATATTCTGCACATGACCCTCTATGAATGGAATACTGGGTTTACTGTACAATTAGCATACCTATGCCCACCCACCATGCATATCTTACACACATGGGGCCGTATTCAGAGATCCGTGTCCCGATCGGTACGCAAATATACGTACGGAAGGAGCAAGGAACACCCACCAAAACCCCAGTCACTCCCCTTGCTAATCCGTGCTCTCGGAGACTTACGCCTCCATAGACCAGCTGTAACTTTCCATGTGGAGTTCCGTGTGTATATGACCTCCATCCGTGCGTATCTTGATAATCGCGCCAACTTTCCTTCATTAAAATGCCCCCCCCACCCATTTTTTATTACATTTGTGCATATTTTTCCGTTGCATATCTGGACGTAAGTATCCACGTGCGATTCACAGGTCTGTCCGGAGGCACTTCCGCGCGTATCATCAACGTCAGTTGCGTAAAGTTACTACGCATGCACAGTTGAAAAATACACCCGGAACTGGCCAGAAAAACGGATCTCTGAATGCCTGTCCCGCACAGAAAGCAGCATCAGGTGGCTGTGTTCCAATGTAGAGCACTTGTACTGCGCATCCACAGTACAAACTGACAGGCAACTTACACACATAGCATATATAGCTTCCGCACTGAGATTGTCAGAAGGTTAATGGTAATGTATGCATGAAACTAAATTCTGATTAAGGTCAGTTTATTTTAATTTGTACCCAAGGATGCTACAAAAATAGCTTCATGTGATGTCTGCTCTTTGTGCCATTCAGAACATGCTGAACATGTTGATCTGTAATAACATTGATGACAAGACTGAAATGATTGAGCATGTAGACATTTTCCAGGCTCAGCAGGTAAACTGACTACACGCTAAAGCAATAATCAGACCGACCAGATGATTATCCGAAGATCGGTCAGATTATTGCTCTAGTGTTTAGGTAAGATGGATTTGATAAAATGGGCCAGAAACACTCCAGTTACGTTGGGCATACATATGCAAATACAGTATTGAATGCTGTGTTGAATGTGCACTAGTACACTGGGGGCCTGATTCAATTAGCCTCGCGCCCGTGTATTTTGCGGTGCAAAGCTAATTTGCTCATTTTTTTCCTGATTTTTATTTGCATCTCATAGAGATGCGCATAAAAATCGGCTACCATAATAGACGGGAAAATGCGCACTGCAGACTTTTTCCCATCTATTGCGGTGCGAATTTGTAATTAAATCAGGCCAATAGAATCATCAGTATCAAATCCCTTGGTTTTTTTTTCCTGTTTTATTAGATCACTGAACTTTGAGCTGTAATCTGTAACTTTATATTCTATGCATTTATTTTTCTTTTTTCTTTTCTTATATAGTGCAACCTGGCTCATTATGTTGGTCTTGGGCACCATTTGCATGTCTTGAACTTTGTTTCTAACTACTTTGACAAGTTGGATCCAATTTCGACTGCAAGTTTAAAAGTCACAGACACAGTATTTGATGGCGTAGAGGTCAGGATTTATGAACCTGAGAAGGACAGAACTTTAAAAGGAAGCATCATTTACATTCATGGCGGAGGATGGGCTCTTGGAAGTGCAAGTATGTGACTACATGTGTTCACTCAACAGGGATGTATGTTAAACATGCTTTTTAAAGGATTTTTTTTAATCCAACGATTAAAATAATAGGAGAGAGGGTCTCTCACTAGATGGTTCCTTACACACATTTGAGCTGATTCACGCTTAAGAAGTCTTTAGGTTCCTAATTATATGCAACTAATAGCAAAGTGACTCCCCCGACACGTTTTCAGTTTCTTAACCGATTTACGAATGCTATATGTCTACCTTATCTTTAGGTTCTTAGTTGTGTGCGGAGGGCGGCTAATTAAGAACGTTTTTGCCTAACCGCGCCCAGATTTCCTCATTTAAATGCCTCCCTCCACCCACTCTCTGTTCTTAAGTTTTCCCGACACACTCCTTCCTTCTAAAGTTACTACACACCTAGAACAAATAGGTTTGTAATGGAGATTCAGAGCCGCCCCGTTCTTCAATCCTACGTAAATTGCAAGCGCAGAATATCCCTTCCTAAATATGCAGATTCTTAAGTGTGAATTAGGTCCATACTCTGTATTTAGGTAACTGGTAAGCAGCTGCGGAGTAGTGTTTATTTAATAGGTTTGCAGATGGAATTCCCTATTGATAGTTTTTATAGTGTACGGTATAGTTTTAATAAAAACTTTTTAAAAAGTATGGAAATTGAAACCTGTAACAAGTGACCGGCTATTCCATTTGAAAGCTCAGTGTGTTTTGCCACTTTTCATTACACCTCTGTAACAGATGCTGTAACACTGTCCTTGTGTATTAATTGTACCACATATATTGTGTGTTTTAGGAACGAGGTCCTATGACAACCTGTGTCGAAAAATTTCTGAGGATGTGAATGCCGTGGTTGTTTCTATTGAGTGAGTGTGAACAATGGGCACCTGATCTCTTTCTGTGTGCTTGTTAACCAGATTAAAATATTTTCATTTACTAAATGCAGTGACCTGATTTATGTGACTTATCCATGGAATCACATGTTTTATACTTTTTCTTTCATTACACCCATTCTGGTTAAATGTTGTTTATTCAACATCTTATCATTTAATTTTATTAGACGGGAGTAAGGACAAATAGGGACAAGTCTGTCAGACTGTTTACAGTACAACTAGCTTAAGGCTGAGTACACACTATACAATCACCACGCTGATCAGCAGATTATCAGGTGAATGTTCGACGATTGTACAGTGTTTATGACTGGATGAACGGCAATTATCCACAAAGTTTTAGTGCAGATATATAACTCTATATACAACTCTGGGGAATAGACAATGGTTGTTTTATTTTATTTTTTTCCAACTATGGTTGTAATAAAGCTTGGGACAAAATGATTGAATTTTATTTCAACCACCACTGCCCACCGTGGTCTTGGAACTATTGCTGGTTGTTCCCGGGAGGTAGAACTCATGCAATCAAGCAATATATTGTTGGGCGGTTGTGTCTTTTGTGAAATCTGACAAGTGTGTACCCAGCTCATGTCTTCACATATGCCTCAACTTTGTGGAATAAAATGTGCCCTTTTTAAAAGGAAAACTGAAACCTTTATAGGTTTACAAGAAAAAAAATAATAACACCAAATTCTTTCATTCTCACACTATTTGCAAATGAATTGTGATTTCTTTATTTCTATAGTATATTTCCTAAAACACATTTATTTATTATTTATGGTTTTTTTGCTGTCTTTACCCCAAATAAAATACTTGTTCACGGGGCTTGTAGATCTTAGGTCAGTCTAAATAGGAGGGGGTGGGGGATTGTCCTGTACTTATATAAGGGAGTTTTAGATTTGCAGTTACTGTATGTTATCCTTTTTTGTAACTATTTGTACCTAGGTATTCTGATTTATTATACTTGTGTGGAAGGGCAAGGGTTTGGGGTGATACGGTTATAAATGTAGTTTTAAATGGTAGGGGAGTGATGCTCAAGTAGGGTTGGTACTGGGCTATGCAGGTGCTGCTGTGTGCTTGTAGGAGCCCCAATCGCACCTCATGTAGATAACAATAGAGATTTGGGTGAAAGCAGACAGGAATCAGCGCTACTCTTGGTGTTATTTATTCACCCGAATCTCTATTATAAATGTAGTTTTGTTGTATCTTATTTGTATAGTATATCCGTATATCCTACAGGCCACAGAGAAACATAGAACAGAGTCCACTACACGTCTATAAGGCTTGAAGCACACTAATAACACTAAACTAGAATGCTTGTCAGCAGGGATATATTGCATTTACTCTGTGTTTTCTGTTTAGGTACAGGCTGGTGCCAAACGTTTATTTCCCGGAGCAATTAAATGACGTGTTTGCTGCCACAAAATACTTCATGCAACCTGAGGTTCTTGCCAGGTACAATGTGGACCCCCAGAGAATTGCTATTTCTGGAGACAGTTCCGGAGGAAACCTGGCGGCTGCTCTGTGTCAGCAGGTAACATACATGTCTTCCTTGTGCTAGATGTTGTTGCTGTCATGTCTTTATAAACCTAAACCAGGTGTTATAGGGGAATTGAAGAAAAGGTTTCTGAGTAGTACTTTTTGTTTTTAATTCCTGCAAATATTCTATTATTGTCCACCAGGTGGCATTGTTGGTAGGCTGATAGTAAAACAGATCTGTTAGCACAGACATTGCATATATTTATTATGTTGCATGTCCTTCATTAATTTAGATTTTGTACTTTTGCCTCCTGCACTGAGTTTCAAATGCTTTTAACACAAGTTATGATTTATTGACTGTTAATGCTGCAGGTCAAACAGTGGCCCTCCTGGTATTAGGATCTACAAGTCCCATCATGCTCTTACCTCATAAGCATAGTTGATACCTGGCAAAGCATTTTGGGAACTGTAGTTTTCACGATCTCTAGAGAGCCACTGGTTGGACAAGCTGTATGCAATATTTGAACAAGAATATGTTTGCAACTAATTCTATTGGCATGCAGCAGCAACGTTTCATAGGTTACAACGGTTACATAGTAACCTCTTTTCTCAATGCTTCTGGCATTATCTGCTGGGACTTAATAAGAATCATGATTTTATTTTTATGCTTAAAAATCCTGATCAGTACCCATTTTTGGAGGAAAAAAAATATAAAATATATAATATGGAGCATTTTATGTCTAATGCAGATTGCACTGGACAAGAATTTAACAACCATAGTTAAACTACAAGTAAAATACCAAATCTGGTATAATCTCATTTTATTAGATGGGTGAATACATGATCATACGTTTTTATTAGGGAAGCAAAATAAAGACAAGCCTGTCAGACTGTTTGCATTAATATTTGTTTTATACCACTAGCTTAAGGCTGAGTACACACTATACAATCATCAAGCTGATCAGCAGATTATCAGGTGAATGCCTGACAATTATACAGTGCTTATGCCAGATGGGCGGTAATTCATTTTTGTGTTTGCAGCCACTGTATTAAAAAGTTGCAGTCACCCCAGTGTGAACTGCTGTGACCCCCGTGATGACACTACTGTGATCATTCAGTAGTACAGTGCACAGTAGAAACCACGATGGTTTTAGTGCAGATATAGCTGGTCTGTTAGCAATGAGGACTATCTTTCAGGGGAATAGAGAATGGTTGATTTTTTTTATTTTTAGTTGCCAATCTATGGCTGTAGTAAAACAGCTGTGATTGTGCCTTGGAAGTAAAACCCATGCAATCGTTTCAGCAGATAATTGTATAAATCACAAGAAATTATTGTAATGTGTGTATGCACAATATTGTAGATTCTGTTGAAACAAATTGCAACATTTTGTAAAATCTGACAAGTGTGTACCCAGCTTATGTTTTGTGTGTGTATACTATATTGGTTTATTTGTAACAGTTATAAGAAATACATTTTACGTATATCTGATATTTATGTTTCATGCAGATTGCACAGGACAAGAATGTAACAACCAAAGTGAAACTACAAGCTCTGATATATCCTGTACTCCAGATATTAGACTTCAACACTCCTTCGTACCAGCAGAACATGGATATGCCAGTATTGTCTCGATTTGTCATGATAAAGTTCTGGCTGGACTACTTAAATGGGAGCCACCATTTAGCTCATGCAATGCTGGTTAATAATCACACATCTCTAGATGTAAGTGAAGCAGTTACACTCCGAGAACTTCTGAACTGGAATTCATTATTACCTTTGTCCTTTAAAAAGAACTACAAGCCTGTAATACAAACTTATGGCACCCCAAGTATTGTCCAAGAGGTACCTGCACTCTTTGACTTTCGGGCATCTCCATTGATTGCACACAAAGAGACCCTAAAAAAGCTTCCAAAAACCTATATGTTGACATGTGAACATGATGTCCTAAGAGATGATGGGGCTATGTATGTGAAACGGTTGGAGGAAGCAGGAGTTGATGTCACACTTGACCATTATGAAGACTGCTTCCATGGTTGTATGATCTTTGCTACTTGGCCCGTATTCTTTACAGCTGGTGTCCAAACAAGAGAAGGCTATATCAAATGGCTTATTAATAATCTTTAAAGAAGATAAACCTGTTTATAAAGGCTACTGAGATATGTTAAAATTGGATAAGTGTTTTTGGCTCCCTCCTTGGCTCCAAACCACTGTTCTTCATTAGCACTGGAGGGGGTCAAACCACTCTGTGTACATATGGATTTACTAAACCAAAACTGGAAATCTTGATGCCATCTGTCCTCCAACAATGTGATTTGGGAGACTGGCATTATAGGTATTATATGTTTGATTGTAAGCATATAAGCTAATCAAATCTGTAAATAGAAAGGCTACATAGAGGCAATACCCACATGTGGACACTCCACATGGATTGTGATAAGCTACATTTAAATTGATGGATTTTGGACCGATGCCTTTGCAGCAGTCTGAGCTCTGATACTGGTTCACTGCTGTATCCAGACTCCCGAGTGTTCTAGGGGAAGTTTCTCCCTTCATGCGCAAGGAGGTACGATAGCATGACCCTACCTTAAGATTTCAGCACACTCCTTCTCTGTATTATTTCAATACCTGCACCCTCTCACCTAGTGTATGCTTTACGCCCCATTGTCTGCAAGTCTATTGTCACAGAAGTCTAGATCCGTAGGAAACAGGTCTGAGGTGCCAGTCTGTGGCCTGCACATGCAGATTCATGGAATGCCGGGTGTTTTTCAGGGGTGTGGGTCCCCGTAACGAATGGCCCTATTTTGAAAGGGACGTTTGCTCCCAGCCAGTTTCGGACTGGCTGGGATATCGATTGCCTATGCCTCAAGGCATAGCAATTGATCACCAGAGCACCGAACACGGTGCTCCGATAGCTGTTTCCCCCAAATCCAACCTACC
>WWET01000519.1:232394-244021 GCA_011038615.1 Limnodynastes dumerilii
TCTACGTCCATCCCCCTGCAGACTAACCTTAATTTCTGCAAAAATCCCTGAAAATGAATGGGTGAGTATGCGAATCGCATACTCATTCATAAAAACTATTTCTGAATGGGCTCTCAATCGAAATAGGGACAGCCGGAAAGCAACTTTCGGCTGTCCCTAATTCACAATGCGAGCACACGCAGCGGGGACTCACAATGGTTTTTCAGAGCACGCACCCATTGATTATTTTAAAAGTATATAAGGTATTGTATATGTTTAAAATGAAACATAAAGTTCAGCTTTAGAACACATTAATTATCTGTTTTGTGTAAGTAATCTCACCATCCTGGGGATAGAGATTCTATCACTGTATTACCTGCTCCTGGTGTAGCCTTTTGACAGCCTGAGTGTAGAAATAGTACTTGCTATGATGTGTTTTGTTCTGCTACTTTGCACTAACCTCCATTGACCTTCATTGTTGAGAACGGAAATACCTCTGGACACTGTCCAGGAGCTTGTTTCCTGAGCACGCAATGTAAGTTTTACATGGGGTTTCCAATACAATGTGTTACCTCCAGCAAAGGAAGAATCAATGCAAGTATATGTGATTTGTCACAGTAGTGACAGTGGTAGTAAAAATGCCATGTTGTATTTTAGGGCATATGTATGTGTGCTGTGTGTGGGTTTATATTACTTTGTGTTATAGAGTAGAAGATGCTGAGAGATTTCTTCACATTGATTTTTTTTTAGTACATGACGTTTTCCATTTCACATTCTATTCACAGAATTCTCCATGCATTCTTCATGTAAGTGTAGACAGACATCACACTGGTCACTACGTGAACCTCCTTATATTTAAATTAGGCCTAAGCTAGGGGCTGAATTGTAGTCTGTCCATCTGCTTCATGGGTGCATGGTACCAAAGGTGATGGTAACCCCCCACCACCCCTATTCCCTCTTAAAAACAGTAAATGTTTTCTCTTCTGCTAATGTTCATGTCCTTATAACTGTTACAGATAATTGACTTTCCAAAATAGTTTTACCGGCACTATATATCCTTTCATATAAAACCGTATATTAACGTCTGAAAAAAAAGCTCTCAGGTTTTTGTGGGTAAAATGCCTGAAATACATGTAGTATGGTTTTAATATGATTTACACCATGAATAAAATAGAGAACGTTGTGCTTGTATAGTCAGATTAAGTTAAGAAAGTAAATAAAGGGAATTTTGTGAGTAAGCTTGGCCAAGTTAAAGCACTCCCACACCAAAAATGTTACAGGCCGAGCCTTCCTCCAAGTTTGTGCAATCAGTGCATTAGGTAAACCTAACAACAAGGAGTTACTAAACATTTTTATAGAGGGATTAACTCCTACAGTGATCAGCTTTAAAAAATATACCAATGCACAATTATGTTAGACAAGTTTTTGCAGGAAGTTCTCTTTTTCCAAAACATATTTTTATCTTCTGTTCACGGTAGCGACCCTCTCTGGATAATAGCTGTATATCCTTTCATTAATGTTGTCGTTATTAGGTGGCTGATATACTATGTTATATAAGTCAATTTTTGGTCTGGGCCTTCTTGCACATCTTGGCCTTTCTTTTAATTGCAGGAAGTTTTTCCAAAACATATTTTTATCTTCTGTTCACGGTAGCGACCCTCTCTGGATAATAGCTGTATATCCTTTCATTAATGTTGTCGTTATTAGGTGGCTGATATACTATGTTATGTTAGTCAATTTTTGGTCTGGGCCTTCTTGCACATCTTGGCCTTTCTTTTATATTGCATTCTTTGTGAACTTTAAATACCATACAAATAAGAGGAGAATACTAATGTACAAGTAAATGTGTACACAAGTTCATTTTCATTTTATTTTGTAAGTTTTATAGCTAGAGTTGTTATAAATACAGCACATTTGCAAATAATTGGCATTTGCTGTTTTAGTAACTCTGGGGTGATTCAGAGTTTGGGAGTAAGGGCAAAACAGGTGCAAGTGTACAACTCGGCTAAACCATTTTGCAATGTAAGGGGGGCTAATTCATTTGAAATAATATGCATGCAAGGAAAATACTTTACTTTTGCACATAGAACTCAAATACTGCACAGCTTTATGATTAATCTATAAATTAGAGTGGAGCTAAGAAACTTCCCCTGTCAATTGTAATTCTGGTTTTACAATTTTAAATTGCCTCCCTTGCAGTTCTGCATGGTATAGCTCAGGCCTACACTTGCACCTAAAAAAAAAAGTGTAAAAGTGTAGCTCTGAATCAGCCCCTCTGTGTTTTATTTATGTTCAGCGGCAAAAGACAAAAAAAAAACCTAAAAGATCCGAATATGCCTTAAAGTAATCATAAAAGTGAGGAAATAAGATCTTATTTTTTAAATGTTATTTTCTTTCAGTATTATTCTCACAACATACAAAAAAAATATTTATTAAAAGAATGAAACCCATAATAGGGCCTTATATCATGTAAAATATATAGAGAGGAATATATAGGACTATTATGGGAATAATATGGACACAATTAAGTAGAGATAAAAAGGGCTTTATTATACATCATCAATTTAATATGCCATCTACTGTATATACTTAAGTATAAGCTGACCCGAATATAAGCCGAGGCACCTAATTTTACCACAAAAAACTTGGAACTTATTGACTCGAGTATAAGCCTAGGGTGGGAAATGCAGCCGCTACTGGTAAATTTCAAAATTAAAATAGATACCAATAAAATGACATTAATTGAGGCGGTGATATCAGCAGTCATTGGACCACCCACAGAGGCTCTCCAGCACCCCCCATCATGTGTATCCAGCACCCAGTATCCCCCCATGATGTGTATCCAGCACCTATTATCCCCATTCATGTGTATCTAGTGTGCCCCCTCTATGTGTGTCCTGCCAGTCTGTCTGCCCCCTCTGTGTGTTCTGCCAGTCTCTGCCCCTTCCCAACCTGGTTGCAACATTGAACTTACCTTTACTGTCCCTCCGGCGGTCCCTGCGTCTGTGTCAGGCTCTCTCTCCCGCAGCTGTGCCTCTAGCTCTCTCCCTCGTGTTGCACGCTGCACAAAGACATTGCGTGACCTAAGGTCACCTCAACGTCATTGTGCAGCGTGCACCGCGGGGGAGACAGCCGGAGGCACAGCTGTGGGGAAGAGAGCCTGACACAGACGCAGGGATCGCCGGAAGGACAGCAAAGGTAAGTTCAATGTAGCATCCCCTGTATTTTTTTCCTCACTCGAGTATAAGCCGAGGGGGGCTTATTCAGCATAAAAAAATGTGCTGAAAAACTCGGCTTATACACGAGTATATACTATAGATAGATAGATAGATAGATAGATATTTCCCCCTTGAGCTGTGAAAACAGTTCTGACCCTTTCATGCATGAACTTCACGAGGTGTCAGTAGGTATCTGGCACCAAGGCATTAGCAGTAGATACTTATAAATCCCAAAAGTGAGATGGGACCTTCATGGCTCTGACTTGATTTATTATATTTGTCAGAATTTGTTAATTGTCGCTAATTTATGTATAGGGAATTTATTCTTGATGATAATTTAAACTGTCGGGAATTTTTGTTGGCAGGATTTTTTCCATGTCAGGATTTCGTCAGTAGGGAAACTAGTGTAGGTATTTCTTCTGGCAGGATTATTTGCGTCAGGAATATGACTACCACTGGGCCCCATACACATCAAACTGGGATGCGCTGCATGTTCCAACACCTTTCTATCATAGCCGGGATTAACTTTTTCAACAATTTGTGCTACAGTAGCTCCCAATAGTGACGTATATGCCCCCAGAATAATTTACCATTGGTAAAAATAGATTCCACCATAATAGGTTTTCATATTACCCTAAAAAATGCTATATATGCCCTTATAAAAGTTCTACATCTACCCCAATTTAGCAACCAAGGGGCGTTGAATTTAAGCATCAATCATCTCCTTGAAAGAACAAATACTGAACATTGAGTGAGTGGGGTTTGTTCAGTGGCAAATGCAAGATTTTAAAAGAGGGATTTCCAATGCTTGCAATACATGTGGGGTATATTAGGGGTCTGAACATGCCACACTATATAAAGTACATGTGAGATATATTAGGGGTCCGGAAATATTTATATGGTTTATATTAAAGTTTGGGAATGGCACACCCTGTACAGTATATAGCGTACCATTTCCAGACCCCTAATATACACAAATAAACTTTATAGTATGCCATTATTAGAATTCTAATATACCCCACGTATGTCATAGTATGCATCACTTCCAGACCTATGAACTTTATAATATGCCATTCCCAGTCTGCTAATATCCGCTACCCTTATATTATAGTATGTGCAATTACTAGACTCGTATACCCTACATGTACCTTTAGGAAATAAAAATAAAAAGGTCCATAATAATTTAAGTAAAATATTTCAATATAATTAAATTGAATATATTATATGCTATATATGTCTTCATAATACTACTCTGTGTATCTCCATAAATAGAAGCTTGAATACTGGCATAAAGGATTAAGAATAATTCTACATAGCTATCAGAGAAATAAGAGGGCTTAATATTAATTGGGCTTAATAAACCACTGTAATAAGATTATATAGATCCCAACAGGTTCAATATGTCCATTATTATGCAACAGGGTGGAGTATTAAGGTTTATTAAATATGGGGGTATGTGTGTTCTATTTTTAACAGGGACAGTGTCCACCAAAAAAAAGTCCCATATATCCCCAGGACACCGACCTGCTCCTGTCTTTCCTGTCCTGCGTCATTTCATCCATTACCACCTTGTTTTTCTCCAACTCCCATGCCATGCCCTTATCTCTATTTTGAACCCGCAACCCAAGCCCCTGTCGCTCTATAACCCCCAACCAGGCCTCTGTCTCTCCAACCCCACCCCAGGCCCCTGTCTCTCTCTAATGAGTGTGGGTGTCCATAGCGAACGGCCCTATTTTGAACTGATCAAAATCCGATCCCTGGAGCAGCAAACACGGTGCTCCGAAAGGTGAGTTTCCCCCAACCTGCTCCCTAACCCAAACCCTAAGTATCCCTAAGTCTAATCCAAAGCCCCCCCACAGCCTATCCCTAAGTCCCTCCCGCAGCCTAACACTAAGTCTCCCCCCACGCTGCCTGACCCTAAATCCACGGCGGCAGCACTTCCAAAAGTGAGCGGCTGAGTATACAAATCTCATACTCGCATTCAAAATATGGAATGCAGAAAAACAGCTTTCGGCTGTCCCTAATTCGCAATGCGAGCCTTTGCAGCGGGGACTGGCAGCGCTCTCTAGCCCTCACGCCAAGCCCCTGTTTCTTTGTAGCACCCACTCCATGACCCTGTTTCTATTCTACCCCCGCTCCATGACATTGTTTTTACTCTACTATTCTACCCCCACTCCATAACCCTGTTTCATTCTCTCTAGACCCGGCTCCATATATTATGCATTCCAATGCAAAGTGCAATACATTAATAAAATTATGATTACAGCTCATCTGAAGATGAGCATGTCTGTACTGCATACATATCCTGCTTGAAGCTAATATTTCCTGTACTTTAATATTTAATATTCCCAGACCCTCCAACATGACCCATTCCACCAGGTACAAAATACACTGTTCCTGAGCTTCCAACAATCCGTTACTATGGTAACCACCTTTGTCATAGAGAAAAATGTTTTTCAAACGTCAGTTATTTTATTAACATCAGGTTAGTGACAGATGGAAGCTCAGGAACATTGGCCGGATCCAGACCTACGTTCCCATTACGTTTCAAGGCGTAGCGTGTTCACGCTATCGTAATTACTATGCACTCCCCTCGGCCATACGTACTTTTGCCGGTTTATGCTTTCCAAACCCTACCTTAACTTTTCAAAGCATAACTACTGACGCACGTAAAGGCTTCACGTATGTAAGTGCCTAAGCACACCCATACTGTATGATTTAAATGCCTCCGATGTCTAATTACGGGTGTCGTATGGCTGGCACACCCCTTCGTTCATAGTTATGCTGTTGATACTAGGCTGGTACGTACGTTCAGAGTTACGTAGCGTAATATCTGCTGTGCGCATGTGCATTACATACAAAACAGTGTTTTTACGTTTTTAGCTCGGGATCTGGCCCATTATACTTATTACTTGGTAGGAGTATTTTGGTGTATATTTGGTGGAATGGGTCATTTTGAAGGTCTGTATTCCACATGGCCCTGATTCTTCAATTTGATCCCTGAGCAACAGATATTAAGGGATCCACAAAGGCAGGGCCATGATATTGACACATCTGTGCTATCAAATAGTTGACCACTCCCCTCACACAGACTTCCGATAACCAAGGCTTACCTTAACTCCAGCACATGGGAAATGGTGCCAGTGAAGATGCCTGGATTAGTACACCCCATGACGTTTTAATGACTTGAAATTGCAACCCAGCCACTAAGTTGAAAGAGTCATCCCTCTAAAGCCTGGATAAGTCATACTGTGACTCATTCAATCCGGTAGCACTGATGTATGGGCAGAATGGAAATGCAGCTTCAGTTCAAGCCAAGCACAGAAATGGGGGAAATTGTATCTCTGGATTTGGCCCATTAGGACATGTGACGGAGGAAGAAGTAAATATAAGCAGATAGTGCACATCGATGTATATGGCAGGCCAGATTAAAATGCCCAATTAAAGTGAATAGCTCAACGATATTCACATTGTACAAACAAAGCTTCCTATTACCTATGTCCTACAGACAAAAAACCCACTATTTTCATTGCTAGTGAAAGCTCTTCCAGCTATACATGGTATATATGCAGTAGGTTCTGGGCAATCCTGTGACTATATGAATCCTTACATCTCATTAATATAATTAAATATGTTAGTGTTTTTTCTTTGTTTTTAGCTTATTAACATCAATATTAAAAATCACTTTACTGTGGATGCTCAGTGAAAAAACTCTTAACTACCTAAGACTGGCTGCATAAGCTGATAGGGATAGTGGACTGATCATCGTGTAAGTGGGCCAGTTAGAGCTGCTAGCCATCCAAAATAACCATTGGTGTTACTAAAAACCCTCCTCTTGTATATCACAATTCAAATTCTGAAATCAAATATTTCTTTATGTGTTTATTAAATTAGGCAATATATTAAGCTACATTGGAAGTTATAAGCTTTTTTTATAAGTGTTTCAGTGTCTCTCTAATGTACTGTTAATGTTCAGGTTATAATCTGTTTTAACCTGTCTATCTTTTAAAATAAAATAAAAGTAACAATATAATAATAATAATAATAATAATAAATCATTATATAATAATAATCTCTCTTAATATGTTGTACTGTCTTTCTCTCCTGTATTTGTTATTTGTGACCACTCCTAGATTGGCAGCTTCTTTATAGTTTTGCACATAAAAGTATTTTTTTTTTATTACATGGCTTAAATTATGCATTTAATAAAATGTACGATAATTGACAAATCACTAATCTTATAGCAGATTTAGCTGTAGGTAAAGTGTTCTAGTATCTCTTGTTTTTTAATCTGTTTAATGTTTACTTACAATACATATAAAATCACATCATTCTTCAGATGACAGTTAAAGCATATTGTGGAATTTGTCTATTGACAGTTAGCGCATACAATATAGGGGCTGGAAATGAGGTTTTGCTCACCTCAAAGCTTTACAAATGGTGCCAGCCTCTGGCAATTTTCCTTATTACCTTCACCCTTTTGCCAGCTTCCACTTCTACATATTATGTCGTAAATCAATTATTTCCCTCTCTGTGTCACATTTGTTGCCAAATTCGTATTTATTGAAGGTAAAAAAAATGATTCAATTTGAATTGTTTAAACATATTATACACCAGATATATATTAAAATTTCTGATAAGGTCTCCTAATGTACCAAGCAATGCAATTTAGTTTTGTGGAGCTCTGCAAAAATGAGTGTGATTGTTATGGGACAACAGATAAATGTTCCTGTTCCATAAAAATATGCTCTAGGCTAACTCTAGCTGTATATACCCACCTGTAATAAGTCTAATAGATATCCTGGCTTCTGGTGCTACTCACAAAGTCATTTGTACAAAGATCTATAGAATGAGGCACTCAGGAGTCTTTAGAATTGCTGTTTACACTGCTCTGAGGAGAGCAGTTATTTCTTTCAAATGAAACCATTATACAGCTAGTACTGATGTTTCAATCGCATAAAAGTGATTTTCATCGGGGTGTAAAGAAGAGTAGCGCGTGACAGTGCAAAGGAGAAACTTATTTATAGACCCAAAAAGAAAATGAGCAGCTTATCTGTTTTCCAGTACCTCTGGACCGGACAAAAGACCCCTGCTGGCATCCGGTGGTGGTTGCCCAGGGCACGATGAAAGGAGGAATCCAGATGCTGTCCATCATCAGCAGCTAAATTGTCATGGAAACAGGTAATGCTAAGTGAGGTTGTGGAGGTAATAGAAGAAGTCAAAATGAAAAGGGTAGACAGAGACTGGATAGAGGAGCAAGAGCTGTATAAAGAACAAGGAAATATAGAAGGTGGAAGACATGAAAGTAACAAGCACAATGAAAATTGTCTTGTGAAAACTCATTCAGCGTTGCTACCATGCCGAATACATAAAAAGCATGTCCCACAACTGGGCTAGAATGCATCAGAAAACAATGTCCATTATCCATAGTCACCGCTAGGGGGACAGGGACCAGGGCATATCCGATACCTAGTATCCCAATTACATTCCTGGACTGAATATGCAAAAAAATTAATATAGGAAAAATGGATTTGGGGAAAAAAGTATTGAGCTGGGGACACCAGCTGCAATTCCACACACCCAGAGATCTACCAATCTCACAAAAAGATGCAATATTGAGAAATAAATGGTGTGTGAAAAAGCACTAGGTGCACTCCTGGGGTGTTGGTAAAAGGCTATAAATTTGATGGGTCCTGTGGGGGCCTCAATAAAATACAAATATAATAGTCCAAGTGGCTCCCACGTTGCTCCCCTCCACGTGGAGTGAGAGTGGAGTGAACGGAGGATGCAAAATAAGAAAACAATTTATTAATACAATAGCAATTCTTCTATTTCAGCTACAAATTCTTCCATAATAAATGACATGTGTAAAAGCAATCTATACCCCAATGAGAAAGTCCATAAGAAGACCGAGGGAGCAGAAAGCGAGATGTAAAAAAGCGAGTCCCGGGATACCGCTGCCAGCAAGCCGCTGTCCTCTTAGGTCAATCTCCTGTCGGAGTAAGTGCTGTACACCGCTGCTACTGTCAACGTGTTTTGTGCTGGAGCTGCCCTTTCTCAAGACATGTTATTTTTCGGTTACTCTCTCCGGTACGAGAGTGTAATTGCTGAAAAAGGGACTTCCGAAAATTCCTTTTCGAAAGTCCCATTTTCGAATACTTATCGCTTTCGGCTTTTTTTTGTGAATGGGTGAGTATGCTGTTCGGCATACTTTACCTATTCACTTTAGCAATTACCATTGTCCTTCTGCCGTCTGCGACATCCCTCCGCCGCTGCTCGCCGGACCAGGAACAGGTGAGTAACCTATCTGTGGCGGATTAGGGTTAGGGTTAGGCTGCTGGGGAGGGAAGGTTAGGGTCAGGCTGCGGTAGATGGAGGGTTAGGGTCAGGCTGCTGGGGAGAGAAGGTTAGGATCAGGCTGCGGTAGATGGAGGGTTAGGGTCAGGCTGCTGGGGAGGGAAGGTTAGGGTCAGGCTGCAGGGGATGGAGGGTTAGGGTAGTGAGAGGGGAGGGTTAGAATTAGGGAAGGGACTATTTTTACTTACAATTTAGCTGAACTGAGCCTTCGGAGCTCCGTGGATCGATTACTATGCCTCATCCAGTTGCTGACCTAAGGTCACATCAGTGTCATTCACAGAACAGACTTCACCACGGAGGACAGAGGGAAAAGAAGACATCAGAAGACAGCAGGTAAGTGGAGATAAAGATTATCTTGGGTAGAATGAATGGAAGGCCCAGCGCTAGTCCTAACTGAATGGTTAAAGGATTGGTCTCTTTGTGAGCAGCGTCCTTGCGCTAACATTTTCCCAGTTTTGTTTCCTCCAGTGAAGTCTTGATTCTTACATTTATGCAATGCCTGCTTACATTTATCTTACACGAGTCTGGTGAAGGGAAGGCATGCCTCTGTCAGTCCTTAGAGACCCGCTTGTCAAGTGAATATTTGTGGCTAGACTAGACTGATTCCTGTATATATAGAAGCAGTCAATTTTTTGGGCTTCTTCTTGTTATTTTTTAAATAAGAACATAATTGAATACATTTCCCCCTTATAACACATTTCTGCGCTTCCCATAAGGTAATTTTAGATACACCTTCTTTGGAATTTAATGTGATATAATCATTTATAGCCCACTCTAATTGGGACTTGCAGGATGGTTCCTGAAGGAGTATTAAAGATCCGGGTCCATTCTTTAGACTGAGGATAGACTAGAAACAGAGTCAGATATATTGGGGGATATATTGTTTTTAATAGACATTAACCACTGAAGACCCTTGTAGTGTTGTCCCTTGTCTTTAGACCGCGCTTACGCAATCTACGTACAGAAATTATACGTAGATAGCGTAAATAAGCTACTACGCATGCGTAGTAGCTCAATTCTTAAAACAACATACGTAAGAAGAAAACTACGTAACTGTGAATCCGGACCTGAGTGGTAAAGTGACACAGTGAGTACAGTGAATAAATGATGTGACATTACAGTGGATGAGGCATTCAACATGGCGCTTGCTACAGCCCTTCAGAAGATCATAAACCTTTATTACATAGTTGCCAACTTTTGCAAAAGAATATCAGGAAGATTGTGATTGCACTATCAAAGTGCTGCATCGGAGGAGTATGTCCTACAGTATGTAACATACTGTGTGTACTTTGAATAGCTCCATCCATGGTTGTAACTAGAGATGTGCAGGCTCGGTTCTCAGAGAACCGAGCTCACATGAACTTAGGGTTCCGAGGCGGGATCCGAGCATTCAAAAGGATGGACGGAGGACGCGGCAAAGGTAAGTAAGGGGTTTTGCTGGCGGGGAAGCTGGATACATGATGGTACAGTATGTACTGTGTGTACTTTGAATAGCTCCATCCATGGTTGTAACTAGAGATGTGCAGGCTCGGTTCTCAGAGAACCGAGCTCACATGAACTTAGGGTTCCGAGGCGGGATCCGAGCCGAGCAGGATCACCCGAGCTTTCAATAGCCCAGTTGGATCTCGCTGGGTTTTGCGGCTTTGCCACGGCGGCGCGAAGGACGGAGGACATAGCACAGGACGGAGGACGCGGCAAAGGTAAGTAAGGGGTTTTGCTGGCGGGGAAGCTGGACACATGATGGGGTCTTGCTGTGTGGGGGGCTGGACACATGATGGGGTTTTGCTGGGGAGGAGCTGGACACATGATGGGGTTTTGCTGGGGAGGAGCTGGACACATGATGGGGTTTTGCTGGTGAGGGAGCTGGACACATGATGGGGATACTGGGGGGCTGGAGACATATGATGGGGGATACTAAGGGGCTGGAGATATACAATGGGGTTACTGGGGGTTTGGCTGCGGTGCTGTGTGACAAGGTGTGGCCACATGGGGCTGTGTATTGTAAAGGGGCTGTGTACTGTATAGGAGCTGTGTACTGTATAGGGGCTGTGTACTGTATAGGGGCACTGCTAT
>WWET01000519.1:251692-262632 GCA_011038615.1 Limnodynastes dumerilii
AGCGTTGAATGCCTCTGGTGGTCGTGGGTTGAGGCCATTCCAAAACCGCTTGCACTTTAGCGGGATCCATGCGGAGCTCTGAACCGGACAGGATGAATCCTAGAAAAGCTACCTCTTTGACCTCAAAGAGACATTTTTCCAACTTGGCATATAACTGATGTTGACGCAGATGGGACAATACTTCCTTGACTTGGCGACGATGGTCTTCCAGCGACTGAGAGAAAATTAAGATGTCGTCCAGATATACTACGACTGATTGGTTCAGTAGAACCCTGAATATTTAATTGACGAACTCTGAAATACAGCGGGAGCATTGCTAAGCCCGAAGGGCATCACCAGGTACTCGTAGTGTCCGTCCCGGGTGTTGAAAGCTGTCTTCCATTCGTCTCTGGAACGGATTCTAATAAGGTTGTATGCCCCACGTAAGTCTAGCTTGGTAAACACTTGAGCTCCACGGATTCTATCAAACATCTTCGGAACAAGAGGTAGCGGATACTTGTTCTTCACGGTTATATTATTGAGACCCCTGTAATCAATGCAGGGGCGAAGGCTTTCATCCTTTTTTTTTAACAAAAAAAAAACGGCCCCAGCGGGAGAGGTAGAGGGACGAATAAAGCCACGTTGAAGATTCTCGGAGATGTACTCGGACATGGCTTGAGTCTCGGGAATCGAAAGTGGATAGGTTCGGCCACGTGGAGGAGTTGACCCCAGGATTAGGTCAATTGGGCAGTCCCATGGACAATGGGGAGGCAATTTCTCAGCAGCTCTGGGAGAAAAGACATCCGCAAATTCTTGGTACGGCTCTGGAAGTTCAGTCTCTGCAGATTGAGTCGCTACCCAAAGAGGAGACACCTTGATTAGATAGTTCTGTAAGCATTCGGAACCCCACCTAAGAATTTCAGATGTTACCCAATCCACATGGGGGTTGTGAGTTTGAAGCCAGGGTAGTCCGAGAATGATAGAAGAAGTAGCTTCAGGGAGAACAAGAAATTGAATGGTCTCAGAATGTAGTACTCCAACACGAAGGGTGAGAGGTAGGATACGGAGTGTGATGGATCTCCCCGGTATACGGCTGCCGTCCACTGCCGTAAGATACGTAGGGGCTGGAAGTAACTCGGTGGGTAATTGATGTTTCTCCACGAAGTGTTTGGAAATGAAATTTTCCGCCGCTCCTGAGTCCAGTAGAGCAGAACATTCAAAGTGATGAACCTCATAGACCACGGTCAGAGGAATCAAACAGTCACGATGGCTCGAGGAGCGGACTGGGACTCCTGAATTGACCTCCTCAACATCAATCAAGAGCGAGCATTTCCCGGACGCTTGGCACATTGCAAACGGGTATGCCCGGATTCCCCGCAATAAAAACATAGGTTTTCTTGAATCCTGCGTTGTTTCTCTTGAGGGGTAATACGGGATCTGCCGAGCTGCATTGGCTCTTCTGCCGGGGGAACAGGAGAACGGGGGCGAAAATGAACAGGAATTTTGGGGTTCGCGGTCTTTCGGCGTTCGACTTGACGTTCCTGGCGCATAGGGATCAAGCAGAACCACGGACTGAAGTCGGGTAGATATCCGGGACTGGACTGCAGGACTGGATTGCAGGACTGGACTGCAGGACTGGATAGCAGACTAGACCGCAGGACTGGATTGCAGGACTGGACTGCAGGACTGGATAGCAGACTAGACCGCAGGACTGGATTGCAGGACTGGACTGCAGGACTGGATAGCAGACTAGACCGCAGGACTGGATTGCAGGACTGGACTGCAGGACTGGATAGCAGACTAGACCGCAGGACTGGATTGCAGGACTGGACTGCAGGACTGGATAGCAGACTGAACTGCAGAACTGGATAGCAAGCTGAACTGCAGGACTGGATTACAGGACTGGATAGCAGACTGGACTGCAGGACTGGATTGCAGAATTGGATAGCAGGACTGGACTGCAGGACTGGATAGCAGACTGAACTGCAGGACTGGATAGCAGACTGAACTGCAGGACTGGACTGCAGGACTGGACTACAGGACTGGATTGCAGACTGGACTGCAGGACTGGATTGCAGAATTGGATAGCAGGACTGGACTGCAGGACTGGATAGCAGACTGAACTGCAGGACTGGATAGCAGACTGAACTGCAGGACTGGACTGCAGGACTGGACTACAGGACTGGATTGCAGACTGGACTGCAGGACTGGATTGCAGAATTGGATAGCAGGACTGGACTGCAGGACTGGATAGCAGACTGAACTGCAGGACTGGATAGCAGACTGAACTGCAGGACTGGACTGCAGGACTGGACTACAGGACTGGATTGCAGACTGGACTGCAGGACTGGATTGCAGAATTGGATAGCAGGACTGGACTGCAGGACTGGATAGCAGACTGAACTGCAGGACTGGATAGCAGACTGAACTGCAGGACTGGACTGCAGGACTGGACTACAGGACTGGATTGCAGACTGGACTGCAGGACTGGATTGCAGAATTGGATAGCAGGACTGGACTGCAGGACTGGATAGCAGACTGAACTGCAGGACTGGATAGCAGACTGAACTGCAGGACTGGACTGCAGGACTGGACTACAGGACTGACTGCAGGACTGGACTGCAGGACTGGATTGCAGGACTGGATAGCAGGACTGGACTGCAGGACTGGACAGCAGACTGGACTGCAGACAAGGCTGGGATGCAGGCAAGGCTGGAATGCAGGCAAGGCTGGAATGCGTGCAGCAACGAGAAAACCAGGCTCCTTCTGTGACAAAGTAGATCTGGCACAGAAGAGAGCTCTGGCAGGGTTTAAATAGCCCTCTCTTGGAGCTGATTGGTGAAAGGAGTCACATGGATGCGCCTGCTGGATTCCGATTGGTCGCCGGCCGTCATGTGCCGCGGACTGTCATGGCGGTGCCCATGAGCCGGAGCTCCCGCCAGACAGGACCGCTGCACGCCGACGGGACCGGAGGAGCGTTGCTGCGGGTAAGTCCGGCGGCGTCTGCTGCCAATTGTGACACTATATCATTATCACTGGGGTGGTTTTGTTTTTCAAAGAAAGACAAATCATTTTTTTTTTTATAATTTACCAAGATATTTTTCTGTGAAGAGATGGAAAATATAAAGCCGCTTACCTTGACATGTATATCATTTACCAGAAATGCATTTTAATACATATTTCTGCTAAGCTATGATTGTCATTGTTTTCAGACTGACCCTCGTTTACAGAAATTCTTAAAATTAAACCTATTAAATATGTTTAGCTAGACTGATATATCAGGATAGATAGATCGATAGATAGATAGATAGATAGATAGATCGATCTATCTGTCACAGTCTACGGCGGCAAGTGCCGCACTTACCTGACCATTAGCCGTATGGCAGCAGTTTCCCCACTATGTGCCACTATCCAGCCCTCCAGAGTTTCCTGTGTAAGTCTCTATTAAAGCATGTGCGCTTGTGTCTGGGATTAGGCATCTGCATCATTACCTCTCTGGTGCATGGGTGTCGCCATCTTGCCTCCTGTCAGGTGATTCCCAGCAGCCACTCAGGTGCTCCTCTGCGCACACTTGATTCCTCCAGCCAATCTGTGCACTGGGCGGACTATTTAAACTCTGTGCACAGTCCATGCTGTGCCCAGATCAACTTGGTCTTCTAGGAACCACTCGTTCATTCTAGGTGCCTGGCTGTCCTTATATTGCCTCCTGATTCTATCTGCTGATCCTGGTGTGCCTGCAATCCTGACCTGCCTGCCTTGCGGCACCACTGGTCCCAGCAGTTCCCGGATCTCTGGTCCTGCAATCTGGTGATCCTGACCTGCCTGCCTTGCATTGTTGCACCACTGGTCCCAGCAGTGCCTGGATCTCTGCTCCTGCAATCTGGTAACCCTGAACTGTCTGCCTATTGCATTCAAGTCAAGTCTGCCTTGTATCTGGTTCAATTCACTGTTGCTATACAGTTTTCCTGCCTATTGCATTCAAGTCAAGTCTGCCTTGTATCAGGTTCAAGTCAAGTCACTGTTACAGTTTGAACAATTGCAATAAAAGGACAATAAAATCTTTGCAATAAAAGTGAACAAAGAACCAAGGAAAAGAGCGGGCTATTGTGAACACGGATTTATCTCATATTCGATTTTACACATTAATAAACACACTGACTTACATATTTACATACACGACTTGTTCATGTTTAATGTCTGTACATGTTCCTATTTATTAAGACTGTGTTTTATATTTGCAGATGCTTCATTCAGCTAATTGCCACCAATCACCGAATGATTGTCATAATTATATAGTGTTTAGACTTGTAACGTAGAATATGATGTTGAATTAGAGATTATATTTTCTTCTAAAAGATCGCATAAAGCGATCATAAGTTATAGGCATTTACAAGTTTTGATGTGATATATGTGTGTTCCCAATTATGCTGATGAACCTATGAACAATGGAAGACCCTGAGACCAATGTCGAGCTAAGGATCCAGGATGGTCGTGAGTTCTCTCCAATCAACCTGCGTTCAATTACCCTTTTGAACCTTTCTGTTAAATAGCACTCTGCCTGGGTGTTGGAGCCCAGATGACTAATTTCAGGTATCTTTGCGTCTAATTGCGTACTGCCGCACTTGGTATTTTTGGGGCACATTGACTCAACACTATCTATCTATCTATCTATCTATCTATCTATCTATCTATCTATCTATCTATCTAATATATAAGTCCTCGCTCTCTCTCACACCTTGAGCCTGTGGAGAATGGTTCTTTCCTATACATTTATTACAGTTATTGGGACTTTGCCTCCTTCTATTTCTGAAAGAAGGGCACAACCAATGTGTGCACATTGATCACTGCTGACAATCTAGGTGACAAAGGGCTGGATCCAGACTTAGTTAAGTGCTTGAACTTAGTTAATCCTGGGCTAAACCATGTTGATTTCAGGGTGAGCAAAGTTCATTATATTCTTTGCATGTAGGGATATATCTTTGAATTGCTTACTGCACACAGATACTGACCAGCTTTACTATCACACTGTTATTTAGACTTGGGATAGGAAACATTACCTCTCAACTCTAATACTGTTTGCAACAGATGAAATATGACTCCCCTGCAATCAACATGGTTTAGCCCAGGAGTAACTAAGTTCAAGCACTTAACTAGGTCTGGATCCAGCCCAAAGTGCTTTATTTTATCACTACACATTGAGGGGTTGATCTATAGCTGCATTTAAACCTTTTTTTTGGGGGGGAAGACAAATGCAAGTGTAGAGTAAAACCATGTTGCAATGTGTGGGACGCAAATTTAACTTTGTTAAAATACTTTGATTTTACGCATATAACTCACATACTGTAAAGCTTTATAAGTAATCTTTAAATGAAATTCAAGCTAGGAAATATCACCTCTGACTCTAATTCTATTTTCACAGCTTCAATTTACCTTTCCTTGGTTCTGATCAGGGCTACTCCTGTCCTTACCCTCAGCTCTGGATCAGCCTCTGATTGTGCAAATGAAAAGACCTTAAACTTCTACCTGAGTGATACCTCTCTTCATCAATATAAATCCTACAATAAAAATGCTGAAAATGATATATGTAATATGACTTTCCACCAGTTGATGGCAACCTTTCCTTAACTTACTGCAGGTGATTGCTGGAATTGTATGGGTTAATTACTAAAACAAAAACAAGAAGAGGGTCTGAGTAATTAGTAAAAACAGAGGAAAATGTGATATTTTAATTAACAAAGAAAATATATATATATTAGTTGTAACCTAAACATATGTTGAATTTATTGTTTGTAACTTGCTTAGTAGTACATAAAAACAATCCTCATGTATGCATCAGCCCCATTTTCCATGGAGCCTTTGCGTAAATGTTTAGATAGGGTCCTGCCACCGAAATCCTGTACGTGTGAGGGGTGTGGTGTGACATTCACAGGAATTAGGATCACACAGCGACACGCTATTGGACCTCCGCTGCCACTACGGATGGAGCGCTGACCGCAGCAGAGTTCTGGATGTGTGGATATTTTGCTGATGACATCAGGTCTGTCCAATCTGTGGCTCTAAATGTGGAACTACAGTCCCAGCATACGCTGCCTAAGCAGTGCAGATACCAGGCAAAGCATAGTTGTTTCCCAATATTGTGAGATGGTCTCATACTGAACAATGATTGCTAAAATCAGTGTATAAGCTATTTGTAGGCCTCTAGGTGAGCTAGCTTTCAAACATGATATATAACCCCACATTGGGAGTTTCTGTGTTAGAAGTTAGGACCACCTTTGTAGCAAAGCCTTGAAAGTGGCAGGTGGCATCTTATATATTTGCAAATGTGGGTATTTGGGCATTTTATTTCACTGATAGAATGGTAGGTTAGCTACAGGTTAGTTTCTGGGTATTTTGTCTTTTGTTTCTATGTAAGTTAGTTACCCCTGCGTTTCATGCACCTGTTCATTAGCCTATAAATTAATTTGATTAATTACCCCCATGGCACCTGTCTGTGCATCTACGTGGCTGTGTGCTCGTAGAATGGGGTGTTCTATGACATTAAAATGAGGCATTACTGTAAATAATGTAGAAAGACTTCAAAGGGGCGCTTTAAGACTGAAAATGGTTACATTTAAAAAAAAACCCATGCAAAGTTGCAGAGGCTGCGGCAGTATAATCAGTATAATCTGCACATATGGATCCATCTGCGCTCGCTCCTTTTTACTATGTCCTATCCAGAGTTGCGTATTTTAGTGGAAACAACTCTGGATCTGATGTACAACACTTGCACATTCCACTTGCCCAAAAAACTCTGGATCAGCTCCTTTGTGTACAATGATATTTGAAATTATCACAGATATTTGTTTGGTACATAATTGGCACCCAAGGAGGTAATAAAATGAATACATTCGGGGAAAATTTTCATATAGACAAGACCAGCAAGAAAATCTTCATTCTTCAGTTAGACATACTTTCATCTTTCTGTACGTAACCTGATTAACAGGAAGCTGCTATTTATATATTACTCTTTCCTTATTACCTGACTTAAATTTTCTGAAATGTTTCTGTAAGGTCACTGGTACTGATGTCACCTTACAATAAAATGTATATGATTAAGCCCTATGATTTTTCCAAGGACGCAATCTATTGAAATTTATGCTATTATGTTATTTATTACTCAGAAACAAAACATCTCTTCTATTTACCTGTAATGCATTATGTATTAGCTATTAGCATATATTCATGAACTGCCTAATCCTTTTCCCTATTACAAATTACATCAACCCAAAAAAAGACTTACCGCTTTCACATCAGCAGTGCCGTGTGTTTCACATGGCAGCGTTATAAGTCCACCAAAAACCCAGGAAATTCTCGGGTCTGACCCTTTCACATCACCAGGAATTTCCCGGGTTTTAGTGGATTTTTAACGCTGAAGAGCATGCTGATGCTTGTAGTGCTACAATCATCAGCATGCCCAGGGATGGCAGTATTGTGTATTGGTAACATTAGGGTCAATGCGATCACCGCAGGCTCCATTATGCGTCCTGCGGCAGGCTGTGATGTTCCGGTGCGCTGTCCACTGTACCTCCGGATGAGGCTGAAGAAGAAGTGTTGCCAGTGGTCCTGAATACCCCCGGGCCGGTAAGTCTGTAACTCTTTTCATAATTTTTTTAATGGGTATTTTATTAATGTGATAGGAGGGGTATGCGTTTGTCATAAGTGACAGGGCATGCTGGCACTTGTGGTTCTCCAAATGATCGCATGCCCTGCCATCCCTGGGCATGCTGATGATTGTAGAACTACAAGCATCAGCATGCCCTATACTTGCACTTTTTTTTTCACCCCTTTCCGACGCTAGAAACAGATTTGTTTACTGTTGCCATAGCAACAGTAGACAAATCTGCACCAATCAGGAGGCAAAGTGAAAGACCCGGGTTGAAAACAAGCCTGGTCCTTTCACATTGCCTCCCTTCCCGGGTTGAACACGGGAAAAACCCTTCTTTTTTTCCCGTGTTCAAGTCCTGGGTCTCTTGACCCAGGTCTCTCGGAAGTGGCGGTTTCACATCACCATCAAAAACCCGAGTTTTTGCAAAATGCCAGGTTCTTGATGAAAAACCCGGGTTTTTGGTGGTGATGTGAAAGGGGTATAGTAGACTTGTTTATGGAGATTAAAATAGATTGCAGCTTTCTATAACAAACCTTAGCCATATGGGACCTGACTTACAGTTAAGAGCTAAGGACAGGATTCACAACCCCGTAATTTTTTACATACATGCCTAATTTTCCGATTCAGACTACTACACATGCGTAGTAACTATTTTACGCTATCTACGTAGCCTTTCGTTACGTAGATTGCATACATGCGGTCTTTAAAGACCGCATGTACACAGTTGCGGGGTTGTGAATCCGGCCCTAAATTGCAAACTTACCTAAATATATGTACGCGAAAAATCTGCAATACCGATTCAGAGAAAAAAAAGACCCCGGTTGACCGTTCCCCCTGTCAGGAATGTCAGGAGTGCTATGTAAGGAAGTCTTTTCTGCATATAATTAGGTACGTGCAGACTTCATTATCATTCATCGTTGTGAATCAGTAGTGCGTTTAGGTGCAAAAATTGCTTGTGATTAAAGATACGTAACTAAATGCGCTGATTAGGATTTGGAAAAGTAAAACATAATTTTTTTCTAAAAACAGCTCATACTCACATTAGCATATGTAAACAAATAAAAAGAATGCTCGGATTGAAGCGAGATCCTGTCCGAGAATCTCACATCAAAGGGTATAAATAGGGCCCCGCTAATGACATAAGTAATTCAACGGAGGAACCAAGAAGAGGATGGACCTCGTCGTGAGCCCCTGCCAAAAGAAGGGGAGACGGAGTCACCTGTCAAGATAGAAGACTACAGAACAGTGAGTATTATCAATATTTTTTTTTTATTGTATTGTAAAAGTATTGTTATGTAATTTCTGTCTTTTTTGGGGAAAAATTATAAAATCCAGCATTCTTTTTATATTCTACTTTTACAGGGCATATTTTGATTATTTTTCCAGAAACGGGGGCCATATTCTTGCTTTAATTTACAGAGGGGCCATACAGTTTTCTATTAGTTACGCAGGGGCCACATAGTTTGCTATTATGTTACGGAGGTGCCATATAGTTTTCTATTAGTTACGGAGGGGCCATATAAATTTCTATTAGTTACAGAGGGGCCATATAGATTTCTATTAGTTACGGAGGCGCCATATACTTTTCTCCTATGTATGGAAGGACCATATGATTTTTCTTATGTACGTAGGGGCCATATTTTTTTTAAAAATAGGAACAGAGGGCATTATGGTCATTTACCATTGGCATGCTGCCGCTTATGGTACTATAAAGCACAGTATGCCCTGCAATACAAGGGCATGCTGTGCCTTATAGTACTAGAAGCTGCAGCATGCAAAGGGTTAATTGCATAGCGCGGCAGCCATTTTAATTATTGTAAGTTTTTTTTTTTACTTTTTTTTTTTTTTTTATTACAGGTTTTTAGTACAAAGTAAGTGCTGATTTCTATGAAATCGACACTCACACCACCTCTATTTTTTCGCCGGAGTTAGAGGCAAGTTTACAGAGATTTACAAGTCGCTGTACAGTAAATACAGTGATTTGTATGCTCTGCCTTTTTACACTCGCCGTAGCGATTTATTCTACGGTGAGTTTAAAATACATTAATCTTTGGTGATTTATGCCTGAATTTACTTTAGTAAATTCAGCGATTTTGAACTCGCCTGAGATTGCAGCCAATCTACAGCGAGTTAGACTAAATCGAATTTAGTAAATCCAACCCTCTATGTGCTAACAGATAGTGGCTCTGGCTGATCGCTGTTGCTACTATTTCCTGGCAGCATCTACAGAGCTGCAGCATGCTACTCATAAAGTGTAGCAGCTCTGAAAGACAGCGCTTAATACAGCCTTAGTCTGCACATGCGCTGGTTGCTGGATGGGGATGGGGAAGCTTTTTCTTGGCCTCCTCCCCACTTGTGGGGGTGACCCTGCCCTTGGGTCTGTGTAATCTTAAAGGGGATGTCCTCCTGACCTTTCCTTGGGCCAAAAGTCTGCTGAATTCAATATTTTCCTGCCTACCTGTAACCTTTCACAAGTCAATAGGTATTACTGTACTATACCACCTAAAACATAAAAGACTTTTATTAATTATGATGCCTTTGTGAGTCTACCTTGCAACTCTCCTGGAATATCTGGATGACTCCTAAAATGCAGAAGACCAGGCAAATCTTTCACAATAGACTTGAGGCCTTGAGTTTCTGCAAACAGTGGACTCAAGTCCCGTCCCCCTGCCTATCAATTCTGTAATTCTGTAATTTGTGTCATGAAGCCATGACCAATATCTCCAGTAACATGAATATGAGTGTTGATGGGCTGGGCTTAAAGAAAAGATTTGCATAATGATAAATTGTATCATCAAGCCCGTCTCCATACAGGAACCTCTTTCTTCCTTCCAAGATCTCCTAGAGGGAAGTAATACAAAATCAGCGACGCTGCCTTGAAATAAGACATTTTTAAACTTGCATAAATACATTTTTATGTCTATTTTTTGAGCACCACTGTGTGTTGTTGACAGTAGTATGGTTACTTATTACATTTTCGTTTATTTGCTTTGTTACTGGAGCCCAGGAGCTGTGCAAATAAACCACTTTACAAGGGTTCTGTTTTCCTCTAGAACAATTTGGCAAGTAAGAGTGTGACCACGTGGACAGATAAATAGCTGCAAATACATAATTATTAGCAGAGAAGCTTTTTCACACATTTTATTATTTATTAACAGTTTTTTATATGGAGCCACCATATTATGTCTTTGTATTACTGATGTGTAGATGATGGAAGCACTCAAAGGGCCAGATTTACTAAGCTGTGGAATTGTAAAAGTGGAGATGTTGCCCATAGCAACCAATCAGATTCTAGCTCTCACTTTCCTATGACATA
>WWET01000519.1:300462-310525 GCA_011038615.1 Limnodynastes dumerilii
AGTCCCCCACTCCTTTCCCTAATTCTTACCCTAACCCTCCTCTCTCACTACCCTAACCCTCCTTTCCTGGCAGCCTGACCCTAACCCTCCCTCCCCTGCAGCCTAACCCTAACCCTTCTTTCTTGGCAGCCTGACCCTAACCCTCCCTCCCCTGCAACCTGACCCTAACCCTCCCTACCCCGCACAGATAGTTTACTCACCTGTCCCTTGATCCAGCGAGCGGCGGAGGTGCAGCGGAGAGATATCGCCGTTTCCAAAGGTTAATGGGTGAAGTATGCTGAATGGCATACTCACCCATTCTAAAAAAAAAACCTCTACATTATTTGAAATAGGGACATCCAAAAAGTAACTTTTGGATGTCCTAATTTCGGAAAGCAGAGTTTCTAAGCGGGGACTGACAACGAGCAGACATCCACAGTTCTGAAAGTAAAGCTGGCGGATGTTAGGTAAAAATGTTTTGGCAGCGCTCAGTACTGAGTGCTGTTCATAAGTGCACAAGTCTGTGTATGCACAGGTCTGGTGCCATTCTGCACATGTGCAGAGAAGCGTCCAAACTGGGCATTTGCCAATTGCTGAATGGTAGATGGGCAAGGAAGTTTTGCCCTGGGTCACCTCACTCAGGGGCAGCCTTAAAGCAGAGAATCGCTTAGCCTCACTCTGCTGTTGCTCAGTTTCAAAACATTATCTATTACATATCTCGAAGCATTAGGCACAGTCAAAAGTTATTTCTCTTAGTTTTGGTTCACAGTCACTGCTTTTTTATGTTAAAGTATTTTCTGGGCATTTTGGGTAATATGTTTGTATCATTTCAGGTTGACATTCCACATGAATACCTTCTAAAATAGTTTCATTTCATTAATATGCATTTTAAGCCAACACCCAGAGAGCTTCCAGTTTCTGTTTAATATTATTCAATTTGCAGAAAAGACCATGATTTCTCGCAGCCTAATCTCTAGAGATTGCTTTTGGAATTCACTTACACTTTCTATTACTGTCAACAATATTTTCATTTCAGCAATTCCATTACTCATTGCTTTTCACATACTTTCATTACTTAAAGATTGTCCAGCCTACACCCTTCCCCTTCCCTCTGTGTGTTTATCAATATAATAACTGGCACGGCCTGACTTCTCAGTAAAACAGAAGTCTTGATTGGTAGATAGGAAATTCCTATACTGTAAACTGACCATGAAGGAGCTCATGTAAACTTAATACATGCTATCAAGATGTATGGGTCAGAATATGCTACAACTGATTTGTACACATGCTCAATGTGGAAAGCAATTTCAGGTGGCTGTCCAACCCGCATTAATATTGTCCTGCTAAGGGTTTTGTTTTTTTCAAGTTCTCTTTTTTTTTGTTGTGTTGATTTTGCCCCGCTGCTGTGCCAAAAGGGGTGTGGTTTAATTAAATAGGAGGTGTTTGGGAGGGACCAGGGGTGGCATTTTGGGAGGGACCAAGGAGGGGCTTATTTGTTCCATTTTTGTTTTTTGTAATGTTGGGAGTTATGGTTAAAATACAGCTTAAGGGATAGACTGAACAGATTCCAATGCACAGGGCTGTCATTAGGGGGCACAGGCAATAAAATGATAACGTGCACAGAGCTTCTTTCTGGGAACAGCTTCTGATTCATAAACAGTCTACAATGGTATAGAGTAGACCAGCAAGCCCTGCAAAATACACACTCCTTCACTCCTTGTTCTTTATTACATCACATCAACCATGGCTAAACTAATAGGGAGGCACAGATAGGGACCTCAGAAATGTTGGAAAAAGGTGCTTATATGAAGGTGACAACAGGGATCAGTGCTGCTCTAGTAGGAACTATTTGGAGTTTGTTTGGAATTGCTTATAATATTTAATTCTATATTATTTTATATTATTTTATAGGTGTCTACCGTATATTATTTATAATATCCTCATCCCATCGCTGTTAATCCTCTCCACATCCCCCCGTCCTTTTCCAGTTTGCATTCTTTAGGGTTGGTTGGACACTCTAGGGTAAAGGTGCTGCTGCAGGGGTTGTTTATTAGCCCTTTTAAGGGATTCTACCTTTTTTGTAACAGGGATCAGTGGATGGTAGTTAAGGACATTTCAATATACTGTATGTGAATCTAATTGTGTTTCATATGATGAATTCATACATTGTTTTAGAATGTCTTTATCACGTAAGGATTTTGAGTGGGATCCAATTAAAGTTTTCAATATTCCATTTATTAGCAATACATACATAGTAAACAATTCACACATGCTAAAAATGAAGAACTTTAGGACTTTTTTAAGAGTCCAACAGAAGTCAGCAAGCATACTCAGACTCCTCTTGCCCTGATACCAATTTTACTTTCCAGAAATATCCTGGTGGAATTGCTCACCATGTTTACCACTGACTGGCCCAAGATTGGCTGGGAAGCAATCCAGATGCAAGTCCAAGAAATGTTACATCACGTGGTCTTAAAAAGATTTTAAAAGAGCGTTCACTATTTCTTTGTTGCTGCCATCTTTGGCGTGTAGCACCAATTACCAGCTGAATAAGCCCATTGCAATTGCAGCTGATTTTGGATCTGGCTGAGAGAGCGCTATGTCAGTTGATCCTTTGGCTCCTTGCCTTTTCTCCTCAGATACCACGCTGACTTCTACACTTTAAAGCTACAACACTTGGTGATCATTTTCATGGTTCAAAGGCAGCTACTAGTGAATCATTTTTTGGAGCTCCTGTGATTTATTTGTGCTCAGAATCCATATTGGTTTTTCATTTTATCCCATGGATTTGCACATTCTCTGGAACCTGTGCAATTGTATTGTCTGTTATTTCTCTGCATTATTCATCCCTCTTTTTGATGTGCTATTGTGAGCGCCACCTCCATTTTATACTCCCCAAGGAATATAGGGAAAAATATCATTCTATCCTTTGTTTGGCCCAGATTAAGGGGTCGGCTCTCCTACAATAACACTAGTCTACAGTCAAAATGCGTCTAAAGTTTATTTTACTAATTCTGATAATGATGATGATAGTTAAAATTGTTGATTAGTTCTATTTTCAAAAGACAGTGCTGTGTCACTACGAGTACAAACATGTGCATGCATGCACACCGTACACCAGATGAGCAGAACCTATGCCTAAACTAAGCATAAACTATGACCAACATCAGTGACATTTCTGTGGTGATTTGAAGGTTGTTGCTCCTTGTGATGGATTTGCAGGGTGGATATACAAAGTACCACTGCTTTCTATGTGAATGGGACATTCCCACTACATCAACAGAAACTGGCCACCATCGTCGGAGCCTGGGAAGAAAAATGTTCAGCATCCACCACTTATTGAATCAAGCAAGATTTTGTAACAACACACACATAAAACTGGGCCTGATAAAAAAAAAACTGAGCCAAAGCCATGGACTAAAACAGATCAGAGACTGGATTCACACTTACAATTTTGCTACTTTTCCATGCAGATTTTTAGGTATGGTTGAACTGCGTATGCGTAGTAACTTTTTTTACGCAAGCTACGTAAGATTTATGCGCAGAAGTCCATTACGCATGGATTTGTAAATCGGACTTAGTGACATACATGCGGAGGGGCGTCGTTGTCTTCCATACGTGCGTAGTTTAGTGAAAGTAGGTGGGGGGCATTTAAATGGACTAATATGGGCACAAAAAAACGCACGTAACTACACACGGAGAGTTACCATATGGTCACCTAAGTCACCGAAAATCCATCCTTGCAAGGGGCGTGTCATGGGTGCTGCCTTTACACACACGTACATATATTTGCATACTTTATAAAAACGGATCTGTGAATACGACCCCAGGTTTTCAAGTTCCTCACTTCAAGATTCAGGGCTGGATCCAGACTTCATAAATGCGCAGTTCATTGAAAATTTATACAAAACACAGCCGCCTGATGCTGTTTTCATTAAAGTTTATGTGAAACTGTTCTCTGTTGGTGGTACTTTTGATTTTAAAAAAAATCCTGCAACTCTAATATTTAAAGAAAACCGTTAACACTAAAATAAATGCAAAATTGAACTCTAAATAGGAAGGAGTTATTGTTTTTCCATTTTGCCAGTGTGAGGCTGGAGAAACTTTTAAATGCACCCCATGGGACATTCCCACTACATCAACAGAAACTGGCCACCATCGTCGGAGCCTGGGAAGAAAAATGTTCAGCATCCACCACTTATTGAATCATGTAAGATTTTGTAACAACACACACATAAAACTGGGCCTGAAAAAAAAAAACTGAGCCAAAGCCATGGACTAAGACAGATCAGGGACTGGATTCACACTTACAATTTTGCTACTTTTCCATGCAGATTTTTAGGTATGGTTGAACTGCGCATGCGTAGTAACTTTTTTTAACGCAAGCTACGTAAGATTTATGCACAGAAGTCCTTTGCGCACGGATTTGTAAATCGGACTTAGTGACATACATGCGGAGGGGCGTCGTTGTCTTCCATATGTGCGTAGTTTAGTGAAATTGGGTGGGGGAAGGCATTTAAATGGACTAATATGGGCACGGAAAATACGCACGTAACTACACACGGAGAGTTAAGGTTGCCATATGGTCACCTAAGTCACCGAAAATCTATCCTAGCAAGGGGTGTGTCATGGGTGCTGCCTTTACACACAAGTGCATATATTTGCATACTTTATAAAAACGGATCTATTAATACGACCCCAAGTTCCTCACTTTAAGATTCAGGGCTGGATCCAAACTTCATAAATGCGCAGTGCATTGAAACTTTATACAAAACACAGCCGTCTGATGCTGTTTTCATTAAAGTTTATGTGAAACTGTTCTCTGTTGGTGGTACTTTTGATAAAAAAAATCCTGCAACTCTAATATTTAAAGAAAACCGTTAACACTAAAATAAATGCAAAATTGAACTCTAAATAGGAAGGAGTTATTGTTTTTCCATTTTGCCAGTGTGAGGTTGGAGAAACTTTTAAATGCACCCTCATACTTAGTTATCACTGTGCACATCATTTAGCTATTTAGAATTATTCTTAATCATTTATGTTTGTAGTCTAGCTTCCATTTATGGAGATATACAGAACAGTATTATGAGGACATATATAGCATATTTATATTCCATTTAATTATATTGAAATATTTCACTTTAGACCTTTTTATTTTAATTACTTACGTGAAATCATTTTTCTTAACACAAAAATATTTTTGCTACTAATCTATTTTTAAATGTAGTTGAATGAAAGGGTAGGAAATCATGTGGAGGAGCGGGCACATGAGCCTGATCACCTGCATGATACAGCTGTGACTAGGATGCAGTCTGTATTGTATTCTGGTGACTAGGATGCAGTCTGTATTGTATTCTGGTGACTAGGATGCAGTCTGTATTGTATTGTGGTGACCAGGATGCAGTGTGTGTTGTATAGTAGTAACTAGGATATGCTATCTTTTAATGTGGTTACAAGATTGTGACTGTATTTTATAACGCTCACTTGGATACTGTAATATAGGATGTTCACTGGTGTTAAATGTTAAATTGTAAAGTAGGAAGGCGCAAATTTGTATTTTGCAGGGGGGCACTAAATACCCTAGCACCAGCCCTGCACACAACTCTCGCTGCTTTCCAGCGGGGACATGAAGATGCTGCACGTGATGTCTGACAGGTAACTGCTGTTCAGGGTATAGGTAACAAACAAGACAATATAATGGTCATAAATGTTAAATGTTAGGCAAGCAGTGTGTGTGTGTGTGTGTGCACAGTGCTAGGTGAACTAAAATAAACTTTGTTTTTATAATGCCTTAGTTCAATTATCATCAGTGGTTGAAATAATGTCAATTCTAGGAGCATAGTCCTCAGTGGTGCACACAGGGGGAATTTCTGATAAACCAGAAACCCCTCCACAGTTAATATAAAAAATTTAAAAAAAGGGTGAAAAAATCCCTAAAAAATGGGGGAAAACTGAAAAAGGGGCATAGCTTAGTGGGTACCAGTAAAAAGTAGTATGGCTTCATTGGTAGACAGGTGCCAACATAGAAGAGGGAATCCTTGCCTGCCACACAGGAGGAATCCCCCCACAAGGAGGGGGCCACACAATAAAGATAAATATTATATGAGGGGTCAGGGAATGGCATATTATATACTGTATATAGTGTGCCATTCCCAAAACCTAATATATACCACCTATATTATAGTATGAACCATAACTATTCCTAATATATTGCCACATATACTTTATGTAGTTTGCCATGTCCAGACCCCTAATTATGCCCTTAAGGTTGACTATAATGCCAATATAATGGAATTATGACAATGACTTTCTGTAAATGGGGGTATGGTCTTTGAGGGGCTGTAGCTCAGAAAGAATTTTATGTATTAAGATGAAATTAAAATCCATCGTCTTTTGTTGCCACGTGCCAATTTTATAGAAAAATAATGAAAAATTACAAAACTGGAATAGGTCAAAGTGGAAAATGTTGCAATTATTTTCCCACTTCCTTTTCAGCAAAGTCTTGGGAGGGCAGAATTCAATGTACAGGGCATCTATACACCAGCTGTTTTTTGTTGCGAAGATAATGTTCCAGAAGAGTGCCTTTGGGGGTGAGATTTGTGAGAAAATGAGTTTCTTTGCTGTTTGGGAAAATATGCCCCATTATAAAGATAGGAAATGTTGGTAACTTATTTTGGCAAACTCCACAAATTTATATTGCAAATTTTTTTTTTTTTTATTCGTTTTTATTTCAAATTCACCAATAAAAATGACAAGCATTTAGCAGCACAATGTAACACAGTGTTCAGTATTCAACACATTATGCAAAAGCAAAAAAAAAACCAAAACACACATGCAACAATGTGTAAGGCACATTAGGTTAAGCAAACAATTAACTTATGACGACAAAATAGAGCAATTGCAACATTTAAAGTATGAGGCCGGTCTAGATCCCTGTAAAACAAGGAAATATAACCCAGAACAACACATGTTAATATCTATAAATTCCTAAAGTATCAGAAGGGAATATGACCTGATAACAGCGCTTGATTATACCAAGAAATAAGTTGAAAACATTTTCGGAGTGTATCTTTATTGGTCGAGGGGAGTTTAAGACTATAGGGAAGCCATATATTCATAAATGCATATGTGTTTCTGTCTTCTCCACAGCTCGTTTCTGTCCAATCTACCTGAAATAGAAATGCTAAACGGCTGGTGACCATGTCTAATCGAGGTGGATCAGTTTCTATCCATTGCGATAGAATTGCCTTTGTAGAGGCTGCAGCTCACAATAACAATATATTTTTCTCCCGCCTAAGTAAAATGCTGGTGTACTGGACCAGATCTTCAATGTAGGTCTGTATTTATTTCCCAAATTCCTGCCCATTAGCAGTGTACTAAATCTGCATCATGTGAATTACACTTATAACAGCATGTTCAGCTACCAATTAAATATCTCAATCTGGGGGTAAGATAGGCCCTATGAAGAATTTTGTAAGGCCTCTCGCTATATGAGCTACATACTATCGATGTATTCATTTTAACACATTCTTTTAATATACCCATCATAGACAAATTAGGGAAAACATCCTTCCATTTTATCATTCCTCTGTTAGGGTATCTAGATCTAATTGACTCCTTGTGAGGGCATAAATTGTAGCCATTGACAAGACTCCTGCATTGCGGATTTTTATACGCACCCCATAGAGGTGCATATTAAAATCTGTTACTTTTGGGTACCGTAACAGATGGTTATATGTGCAATTTATATGTGCAATTTGCATCGCAACCAAAATAGCGCAGTCTTTGCATTCAATTGATTTGGGCCCATAGTGTAAATATTAAGATTTTTTCATTACTCTAATAATTAAGCTTTATAATCTTCTCAAGGGCTGTAGCAGGCTCTATGGTGAATGCACCACCTCCTGTGATGTCACATAATTAGTTCACTGTACTGAGCAGGGGGGAGATTTGAATGTCATGTAAAGGCATAGAGGGCTCCATTTTCATCATCTGAAAACGGTCATTATCTTCTGAAAACGAAGGCATCGCCATTTACAATGCAATGATCGCTATGGAAACCATGGCGATCATTAGTATTGCTCCCTTGATTGCTGGTCCGCTTTAATGAATGCGGGCCGGCTGATCACTGCAGATTTTAACAAACCTGCGCCAATCGTACTTGGCTTGGATTCAGGCGTGGGGGGGATGGGGACACCAAGGGGAGGGCTAAATTCTTGCTCCCCCCCATAAAAAAGTTGTGACGCCCCTGGTTCAATGGAATGTCCACGGGCCTTATTCACAAAGAATAATGACAATCAATTTACACATGCTATGTGTGTTAAGTCGGGCTTTGCTTGTGTGCGTACTGCACCTTCATGCAATAGATATATTATGTATCAGAACTCTGAACGTACAGAACTCTTTCCTGTACATTCAGCATTAGCCGTTAGATTAAACGCATTGTGGGCGGGTAAGCATTTAAATTATACAGTAATTACACACAATGATGCATGCAGAAAAGGTAGTGTTATAGACAAGGAATCACCCAAACATGAGAGGGAATGCCAGATAAGTGCAGCAGCGTGCAAACTTTCAAACCTCCATGCGTACGTAATGTGCTCCTAAGTCTGGATCTGGTCTGACCTCCCCAGAGAGGGCAACTTCCTGGAAATTACACCCCTTCTGGCTGTCGCTTATGGGATTTAAAGCTGACTTTAATATAATAGGGTCGGATCCAAGCTGAAGCCTGTCAGGTCACTTACGCACGCAAGGTGCACCTAACTGAGACAAATCCCACATTCTACCTTTACAAGTTGAGATCCCTGATGTACCCCCTACTAACCTTCCTTTAAAGTGGACCTTTCAATTTGAATATGTGCTTATGGAATTCTGTAAGAAAATAACAGACTTTCATAAACATAATTTCCTGACCAGTTAGCTATTTCTCCTATTTGGACCCTGTTACCTGACATAGTATCTGAGACCAAACATATTTAAAGGTTCTGGACTAATGTACTTACATATATTCATAATACTGTTGCCGATTTTCCTGTACATGATCAAAGGATGTGTCCGTTTGCTATTGCCATGGATTTAAAAAAATCTTTAAATAAAAATCATTTAATTAAAATAGACAGAGAAACATTCAGTGTTTGGAAGACAAAAGTAATAATCTTAATACAGTGGCTTCCCACCAAAATCACCAAAATTATTGGGCCAACCATTGAGGAGTCACACGCATAATACAGCAGGGGGAGCCCCAAAAAAGATTCCATAAACGCTCTATAACCAGGTTATATATCACAATGCCAATTCTTAATGATGGTGTAACAATAAAACTATCAGGGATTGAAAGTTTCTAAGACTATTATATATAATACAACCTGAAGTGCCCTGTGACAAAATCTTTGTTTAGCAGTGCAATCATTAAGAAATGTTGAATTCTAAGATAGAAAGTCTCAAAACTAGAAAAAAAAACAGAGCAACAATTAATACAACATTGTGCAGTACATAAGAATTAAAGGGGTAGATTCAATTGAGCGCAATGTGCCTCCTGAACGAAACATCATGCAAATCTACATCCCATAGAGTTGCGAGATAAGATCCGCAAAGTTCAGCTAGCATAATAGACGGGAATAGGCGCAGTCATCATGCTTAATTGAATCTGCCCCATAGACTGCAATTACATTACGCCATATACGGATACTTTATTTACCCAAAGTTAACTACTGCAATAAAAATATTACTAGATTACTAGCATTACATACAGTTCTGCTAATATTGTTTAAACTACTGAGATATATGTTACTTAAAAGCAAACACAGAAAGTGAAACTATAATAAGGTAATAAAAAATAAATAAGTAATAAATTGAATGTTACCTTCTCATTGGCTAATTTCCAGTATCCTTATAATGAACTGTGCACTTATCAGAAGGAAAACTGCCAAGAAACATAACAGCATTGAATTACTCAGAATCCGTGTTTTGCAATTTTGCTGCCTCAGTTCTAAGGAAAATATGAAGCACAGTCAGGGGCGTAACTAGAACTTTGTGGGCCCCATAGCAGAATTTTAAAGGGACCCCCTAACACGAGTCTTCAATA
>WWET01000519.1:322333-335967 GCA_011038615.1 Limnodynastes dumerilii
TATTCTTCCTAATGTCTAACTGTTCTGACTGGTTAAATGATGTTGGTCAACTTATTCATAAATATGATAATCCCACTATTAAGAGGTATGGCACTATACCTTGTGACAGCACAGGTTAAACTATAGCATAGACTAACCCATTCTGATGTGCCTTTTTCCTTAAGACTTTAAAGAGTTATCATTAAAGAAAAAAAAAGATAACTTAAAGGAATGAAATACAGTCCACTGGATAGACGATAAAAAGATGCATGTATTGAAAAATAACTTCTCTCTATGATTTATTATTAAATTATGTCCTCTCCCACATACTGCTTACCTATTTTGCAGATAGGCAGGAATTACCAGTTAGCTAAAAATAGTCCGAAATCCAGACGAAAACAGACGTAAACGCTTAGAAAGTCAGTAAATAATGCGATGGCTTGCTTTATAGGAAGAGTTACCTTGGGTGAAGTGGTTGGATTTTTTGTGTGGGATTGTAGTATTTTTGTGGAATGCACAATTATTTCCACTGTCATACAGAGAGTGCACAGATCCAATTATAATGGTGGTGCATTTTTGAATGCTTTCATGTTACACCAGGGTTGCCGACTCTCCCGGAATGTCCGGGAGACTCCCGAATTCGGGCAGTTCTCCCGGTATCCTGGGAAAGCCTGCAAATCTCCCGAAAGAGACTTGAGGCCCGTGGTTTCATGGAAACCACAGCCTCAAGTCCTGCCTCCTGCCTAGTAACACTAGTATACTAGTGTTGCTAGGGCCAGGGAACAACTTGATGACGCAATTTGCGCCATCAAGCCTCGTCCCGATCACTATTTCTGCTAAATACAGGATAAGTATGAGTCAGGGGGCAGAGCTTAATGACGCGATTTGCATAAATCGTGTCATTAATACCCGCCCCGTCAGCCTCTGGGCTCTCCCAGACGGGAGCTGTTATATTTCTGCTAAAAACCGGATAAGTATGAGTCAGGGGCCAGAGCTTAATGACGCGATTTGCATAAATAGTGTCATTAAGCCCTGCCCCGTCAGCATTTCTAGCTTCCCTCTGGGATCTCCCAGAGGGAAGCTGTTAAAAGTCGGCAACCCTGTGTTACACTTGGGTGATGGAGCATATTTCTAAGAAAAACAGAGGGTTTAATAATATAACCCCAAAGGTATTTAAGCTACCACTATGTGAAGCACAACTCTGAAAGGTTTAGTAATCAGTTGTGGGTCATCCAATCATATATGTAACAGATTACTAGGGGAGTCTTTTTTTATGAATGCCTTTGCTCTCTTCTGATTCTGGATTTTCCCATCCAACCTTTCCCCTCATTTCTTGCATCTCCTCTCTGCTTTTCTGTCTTGCTGTTTCTTCCTTCTTTGCTGATGGTAGTGTGACAGCATCATACGTGGTGGTGTGTTTGGCCCTAGTGGTGGTTAAGCCTATCAAGATCTCCTTTTCTATTATGTTGGCTTAGTTGTAAATAAGGATGGGACTGGGTTGTGCCTCAGCAGGCGAGGCTCAAGGGGCCTCAACCAGACATAAGATCATTTTACATACACAAGTGTACCTACATCACGCACTACCAAGGAGAATGCACTCCCCCTGGCAGTCCCCTCTCATGTACGTAACTTAGTTGATTTACGTATGTGTTCAGAACCTTGCCTTTGGTCGTAATGCCTTGTCGGATGTAAGTGACTGGTTGCAGTCCCCGGTTAGTATTTTCTATTTCTGAAATAGGGACATCCATAAGTTCCTTTTCGGATGTCCCTATTTCGAATACTTACCAATTTCTAATTTTTTTTCAGAATGGGTGAGTATTCTGATCGGCATAATTCACCCATTCTCATTCAGAAATTCCGCTGCCGCTGATATTCCTCCGCTGCCGCTCCGCCGCTGCTATCGCCGGACCAAGGGAAAGGTGAGTAACCTCTCTGTGTGAGGTAGGGAGGGTTAGGGTCAGGCTGCAGGGGAGGGAGGGTTAGGGTCAGGCTGCAGGGGAGGGAGGGTTAGGGTATGGCTGCAGGGGAGGGAGGGTTAAGGTAAGGCAGCTGCAGGGGAGGGGGGATGAGGATTAGGGTCAGGCTGCGGGAGATGGAGGGTTAGGGTCTAGCTGCAGGGAACGGACAACTAGGGTCAGGCTGTGGGAGATGGTGGGTTAGGGTCAGGCTGCAAGGAAGGGAGGGTTAGGGTCAGGCTGCCAGGAAAGGAGGGTTAGGGTTGTGAGAGAGGAGGGTTAGGGTTAGAATTAGGGAAAGGAGTGGGGGACTATTTTTACTTACTTTTTGGAGCACCAAGAGTTCGGTGCTCCGTGGATCGATTGCAATGCCTCCTCGAGGCATATGCAATTGAAATCCCAGCCAGTTTTGAATTGTTTCAGGAAACAGCCCTATCGAAATAGGGCCATTCTAACTGGGGACCCACACCTGTAAGTGTCTAACCCAGCCCATCCTGTACAATATAATTGCCTCCCTGCGTTCACAATGCGTATATTCAGCCATGCGTAGGGATGTTATGCCCTATCTATCGTACAGAATTACGTACAAGTTACGTACAATCAGAGTCACTATGAGTAACATCTGCCGCGTGCATGCGCAGTGTGTTCTCACAGCCATATTTACGCATGCCGCATGCCGTTGTTATTAAGTCTGAATCAGTCACAAGGTCAGTAGGGGCTGAGGTCTATTTGGTTGTGGTGATTTTTGTGTGCCAGGTAAATTAATGGCAGCTGTGTGAGACTTGTTTTACTTCCATCCTGTCGTGTCCTGCTCTCTAACGCTTCCACTCCCATCTTCCCAAAATTTTAGTCTGATAAATATATTTAAAAACAAGCAAACAAGCATTTTAGATGAATAATTTAGATGAGTCTGAGGAAATTTTCGGTACAGACAAAGAAACGCGTCAAGGCTGCATCTGGTCTATACCCCGTTTTACTTTGTGCACCCTTCTGATATATTGGACACATTAGGCTCTATTTTTCTTTTTTTTCTTCCTCAGGGGATCGATGCTACTCCAGGCTCACTTGTGCACTTGTGCCTGGCAGCTTCCCCTTTAAGATTTACAAATACTCACCCCTCCGACGTGGTACCTCGAAGTCCCTCGATGTGCTCTGCCTGCATCGCAGGCCACTTCATATCGAATGAAGTCCTGCGCATGCGCAGAGACTTCACAGCCGGACTTAGAAAATTCCAGCCCAAATATGAAAAACCACTGCCCCCTTTTTTATTTTTTACTTTTTTTTTACATAGTAGATATACCAAAAAATAGTTCGTTGAAAGCGCTTCATCCAAAATGAACTAAAGGAGTTCTCAGTCCTGAATGATTAGTGGTTAAATGCAGAGCTCACAGTTAGTTGTTTCTGACTTATGGAATTTTGTCCAAAGCGCAGAGTTGTTTAAACGTCTGTAGCTTCTCCGTGCCCCGTTGATCTGCTCCTGTCTTGTCTGCGGCCAGCTGTCTCTCCTCTTACAGATGATTATCTGTGTCCTCCTTTTAGCTCGTTCATCATAGTAAATGGTAAGTAGTTCATTTTCAGGTGATAATGAACGTTTTAGTGTTAAAACAGGTATTATCACCTGAAATTGAAGTTAGTAAATAGAGCCCATTGTTCCAAAGTTTAGTATATGATCTAATAAATTAGTTATTTTATCTATCCTGTTGAGATTCATTTGGCTTGTTCTAGCGCCCCTACAAATTCTCTTTCATTCTTCCTTTTGACAGATTTTCAGTTTCTGTCTTTGAAGGTAGCACTCTGAATCAACCTTACTCACCTCATCCACCAAACTCAAGTCCCAAATTTCCATGTGTGATAATTATTTATTGTGTTTTCTTTGTGTATAATTTTTGTGTTACATAATGTGCTACTTTGAAAGTGGAGTAAGAGGTATTTCTATAAAATAACGAGACTGTGATTCCACCTAGTAAACAAAGCAGTCATTAAATAAAATACCCAAGGACAGCAAGATTTTCTGTGAAGCAAAAATAAAACAGCTCGATACTGCAGTAATAATAGCATGTAGCTGACCCCACACACTCAGCAGTGTCCTATACATTTGTACAGTCTGCTGAGCAAGGACAAGCATGAAAGTTGAACATGAACAAACAGAGCTATATATGATGGTAAATACAATGAGTTGATCTGTGTGCCACGATAACGCCAATTACAGCATTGTGTCTAGGCGGATTTCATGCTGTATCTGTGATAACAGCAATATACTGAATGACCTTGTACCATACTCTAATGGGCTAATGTTGTTTACAGTTCTGAAAAAAATATGCAAACCCTATACCAGTTTCTTTTGTCTGCCAACTTTATTTTTTACTTTTTCTGAGCCCTTTTTTGTGTCCGTTGTTAAAAAAAAAAAAGTAAGAATCCTGCAGTAGCAGATGTAGAAGAAAGCACAAATATCCAAAGCATATATATATATATATATATAAAATTCTAGTTTCTGGAAATGGTGGCTAATTTAAAACACAGGTAATATAGTCACCATCTAATCCCTTTCAAGCATTTAAATTCTATGCATCATACTTATCTGTTTTCTATTAAAACACACAAGCTGGCGGAAGGCTAGGCTTCATCTGATTTACTCTCCCTAGTAACAGTACAGTAAAAATCCAAAAAGATTTAACTCAGAAACCCCGTTCTGGGACATGGTTCACACCCTCCTAGAAAGAGGGGAGAAACCTGCAACAGTCGCTAATTAGATAATTAATGACAAGACATCCGGGTGCAGCATACAATTGTATTATATTGGACAGAAAAAGAAGAACTGTTGCCTAACAAACAACCATGTTACTAACAGCAACCACAATTGTTTAACTGCGCACTACTTCAATTAAGCAAAATCAGCTGAGGTGGTTAAAAATTTACCTTTATTAAATCTAATAAAACAAAAACTTATTTTAGCCAGCCAAAAAAATGAAAACATAAAATACAATAATTATTTGAAAATAGCGTGGACAGAAACACCATGTATATAGAGGCAGAGGTAAAACAAACTCACCCTAATCTACACGTGAACAACTGGCCCTTAGAGAACAACTAATGTTCACAAGAACATGCTTCCCCCTTCCGGGTCCGTAACTGGCCCTATTCTACTCAAACCCTCAACATTAAATACCTCTGTGTACAGTATTCAAATGACAAATGGTGTAAGCGATACTGCCGCCAGCTGATTTTGCTTAATTGAAGGAGTGCGCAGTTAAACAATTGTGGTTGCCGTTAGTAACATGGTTGTTTGTTAGGCAACAGTTCTTCTTTTTCTGTCCAATATAATACAACTGTATGCTGCACCCGGATGTCTTGGCAGTAATTTATTAAATGGTGACTGGTGCAGGTCTCTTCCACCTTTCTTTATAATAATAACTTATGCCATAAATTTGCATAAATCCTTGGCATTTTAATTGTGGAAGTTGGTTGAAATTTTGTCTTTATATGTGATATTTAGGGCATATTCCGTTCCACTGTAAATAAAATGGTTTCCTAAAATGTAAGATGCCCTAGAAAGACAATAACACAAATATGGCAATATTAACTACAAAAATATATGAGTGTGTGTAAAAATGTCACAAATGTTTGCCATGACAAATTACATAACCAGATGCAGTCCATCATTATGTTATAAGAAAAAAGACATAACACAGAACAACTCTTAAATATCTATGGTGGACGTATGATCAATTTTAAGGCAAATTAAAATCTAAAATGTTTTTCTTCCACACATTTTTGTTTAAATATCTTAAAACCAATTTTTAAATTCATACTTTACCAAAATATTAAACTAAGGATGAGCGCTGGATCACACCAGGAAGACTGGGAAACGAGGATTGTCTGGAAATACAGACTCTCCAACATTTTTTTATGGAAAATAGATACACCTGGAGGAACGTTTCCTTGAAGGGGGTGTGGTTTGTCCAGTGAAGGGGTGGGTTCTAATCTGCTCTCATTTGCATGTATTGTAACCTTATCATATGAGCTAAGTAGTCTCAGGAGAGGGTCCTGTCACTATAGCAGAGCTGTAAGAGTCTGTCCCCGCATCACTGCTATAGTCATCAGATGCTGCAGGACTGGAAGGTGAGTATAGGGGACAGGGAATTAAAGAGCCAGAATCCGGTACAGGAGCCCTTTTAGCCGGTAAAGACCATTAAAAAAGGTACTGTACCTGCTAAATAGGTACAGTTGGAGGGTATGGAAATATAGGTGAGGCAAAGGAGTGCAGGAGAGGGGGGAAAACATGAGAGGTAACATTACAGAGCAAAGGAGAGCACTTGGGCACACTCAGCAAGTGCAAAGATACATAGACAAAAGTTCAGACATAGAAACATAAATAGCAGCTGAGTGCAAGGATGCCAAAAGGTAAGGCTTTCATGCCGCCACATTAGCATGACAGCGTGTAACAGATATAGAGTATGAACACATTTTGTGCTACACAGACAAAGCACAGATGTTATATGTCATGTGCGTAAAATGCTGCTCTAAGCAAGACAGTGATACAGCTGCATTAGCAACTTTAGTTTCACTTCTGCTATAATAATTTTACAGGATGAAGAAAGAAAAGATTCCAAATTTTAGAAACAGCAGATATCCACACCATCAAATATTTTTATTCCCCCTCACCTAAACCAGAACAACCAGCACCATTACCTAACACTGTGTCTGACATCTCCAAAAGCTGCATGGCTAATACAATGAATGTGAACTGGAACGGTCAAGCCAATCTAGGCTTATATGTTGTCATTTACTGGTTCATTTTATTTGCAGTGACTTTGATTGAGATTGGCATTTGTTTAGCTCAGCATCAGTCCTGTGTTATATACAGCCTGTCATTTTTCAGTATACAAGTGTTTTCCTCTCCAGATGCTGTTTTATTGACAATATCTGATTTTAGCCAATATTGGGTCAATGTTACCATAAGACTCCTGTGTCACACAGTCTAATGCCCAGAATTCATTATGAAACATGGCTAGAAATGACACTAACAGCATTATCAGCATTACTAATGACAGAACCAACTAAGCAAGGAAACTGGCAGGGGAACAGCCAGTAATAATGGACCATATTCACACTTAAGAATGATTTAGGTTCTTAATTATACGCAAAAAGTAGCAACGCGACTCCCCTGACACGCCCCTGTTTTCAGCTTCTTAACGGACTTATGAATCCCATAGGGCCACCTTATCTTTAGGTTCGTAGTTGTGTGTGTAGTGCGGCTATTTAAGGACATTTTTGCCTAACCACGCCCAGATTTCTTTATTTAAATGGCTCCCTCCACCTAATCTTCTTATCTCCGTTCTTAAGTTTTCCTGGCACACCCCTTCATTCATAAGTCATTACGAACCTTTCGGAAATAGGCAATTATGTAAATTGCATATATTAAGTTACTACGCAAGGGCAGTATATTCCTTTCTAATTATACGCACCTAAAAAGAGAGAATTTAACTGCCCCCTTTCAAAATTGGAGATTAAACATGCTATTGCTTCACTGAAAAATAGGAAATCTCCAGGACCAGATGGGCTAAGCTCACAATATTATAAATTCTAATAAACCATTTAACGCCCCACTTACTAACTTTAAATTCAATTCTAGAAGGCAACCCAGCTCCTCAAATTAGGGCAATTTAGAAGTACAACATAATTGTCAGTCTAGATGCGGATAAAGCTTTCAACCGTATATCATGGGCACATCTTACACGGTTAATTAAATTCCAGCATTTCGGTCCAAAGTTATTGCATATTTTCTGCACCATGTATGATCAACCAAAAGCCTTTCTAACAATTAATGATCTTAACCACCTTTCCATTACACAGGGGAACAAGACATGGGTGCCCTTTATCTCCCCTACTTTTTAATATGGCATTGGACCCATTGCTCCGGCACTTCGACAAATTAATAGGAATGGAAAGGAATAAAAATAGCAGAATCAGAAATGAAAGTATCTGCCTTTGCAGATGACTTACTGCTTTATATATATAATCCCAAACAGGCAATCCCATTGATATTGAGAAAATTAGAATCTTATAAATTCCAGGATTTACCGTTTATGTACAGAAAACGGAGGCAATGGCTCCGATGTCGGCAGCACAGAGGGGATGAAGGGACACATTAACCTTTAAGTGGATTAAACACATGCTGAGATACCTACAGTAGGTTTGAATATCCCAAACCACAATTCTCCACTATATCAAAGTAATATACCATTCTTACTCAATAAAATAACCTCAGAACTACACTCCTGGAAGAACCTCCCGCTATCCTTCTTAGGTCGTTGCCACCTGATAAAAATGGTCAGCTTTCCAAGGATACTCTATCCGATTCAAATGCTTCCAGTTTTAATCCCAATACAAGACTTAAAAGCTGAATAAGGCTTTCCAGTCTTTTATATGGTTCCAAAAGAGGCCAAGGGCTTCTCTGTATAAACTGCAACAACCTCGAGATAGAGGGGGCATCAATTTGAATAACATTAAATAATACAATCTGGCAGCTAATTACAGATATGCCATTGACTGGATTAATAATACCAATGTCTATACTAATATTAGCTTAGATCAAGCTTTTATACCAGATACATACCTAACAGCTTTCCTGCATGCAAAATTAAAAGACATACCATCTGAAATTAGAGAAAATCCTTTATTGTATATTACATATAAATCATGGAAACAAATCCGTTAAGCATTAAGTATCTCTTATAACCACACAATATTCTTACCGTTGACCAATAATCCAGAGTTTGGAAATGGTACTTCTTCCTCGATATTCAAGCCACAGGATGGGAGAAGCCCGTATCTTGTCTCTCACTTTCTAGATCCTAATTCATTCCAACCTTTAACTTATGCACAAATTCAAGATAGATTCCCAAATGTAAGGATCCCTTTATACTCCTATATACAGGCCAGGAATTATGTCAATAAAACACTACGTCTGATCTCAACCCCCGATGAGGTTTCGGGTTTGGATGACATGCTACAACGCTGCTCTTCCACCTCCTTCTCAATATCAAAGATATATTCTGAGACGCGTTCCAGAATGAATCTAGATTCCTTGTCTAAGGGGATGGCAAAATGGAAGGATCACTGCCAGGCATGCTACAAGCTACAATAAAAATGGAAAAAGTGTTAATAACTAGCAGTTACAGAGAAATGACATTTAAGATCTTACACAGAGCGTATTGGGGCGTTCCTCTAATTCTAATTGTTTTAAGTGTCAAGGAGTGGAGACATATCTCTTTCACTGTTTATGGTCCTGTCCTAAAATTAGGGATTTCTGGGATGCTGTGGCAGAGTTTATTAAGAACAAACTAGATATCTCTTTTAGACCCACCCAGCAATAAGTGTTCTGGGGTTTATATGATCAAAATTTCAATCGAACCCTCACAAATGGTAGTAGAAAGCTACTTGATAGTCGCAGCAACAGTGAAAAAGGCTATTTTATCACAGTGGATTTCACCCAACTCCCCATCTCTGTCTATAATGACTAATAGATTATCCTACTATCTATTATCTATCAGATGGACTGGATAGACATTGTTAATAAGAAAGAAAAATATGTGGAACAATTTTGGGACACTTGGTCACCATACATTGGTACTCTGCCACAGAGATCCAGAGATCTGCTGCGAAAAGCTTTTCAACAAACCTCTTGGTACAGTTTAGAGTTATTGAGAGGCCATGTTCCCTTTTAATATCAGTCTTAGCCAGGAGATATAGGGTTATTATGGGGTATAAACATCTTATGTATATACTTATATATGCTGTATTGCCTAAAAAATTGATATAACAAATTTTGGATTGTTACAAATTCATTGACTATTGCCCATCTATGTATTGACTCAAAATGTTTTGACATCTTTCAAAATGGTTACTAATTGTTTAATATGTTTCTATGCATGACTTCCAATAAAAATATATATAAAAAAAAATGTATGTGGAGGCTGCCATGTGGATTTTGTGATTCAGAGGTCCACATGTAGGAGAGTTGGGCACTACCCCTGCTCTCCTATGTGCAGATATTAAATCCGCATGCAGGACCCCTACTTGAAATATAATGCATGGAAACCCTTCCGTCCAGAGGTACTAATCGTAAGTAAGGGCTTAGCCAATTCCTTACTGTTTGATTTACATGCATTATCACACACCCCATGCATATCTCCTACGCACGGGGGGGTGGGCACGCCAGGAACCTCTCATCCGTATGGAGTGCAGCATTGGTCGTCTGCACTCCTTAATAGAAATAATGCAAAGAAGTAGGTTGAGCAATTTGAGAAGCTTGTCTAAAGAGGTGAGTTTTACGAGAGGGCGAGGAGGGTTTTCCAGAGAGTAGGTTTAGCGGGATGAGGTTTCCGGTCCAAGTGGACGTATTTCGAACTTGATACAGTTGCCAGCTGAATGGAGACTGTATAATATGTATGCTGGGGATATATATGTATGCTGGGGATATATATATGTATGCTGGGGATATATATGTATGCTGGGTATATATATGTATGCTGGGGATATATATGTATGCTGGGGATATATATGAATGCTGGGGATATGTATGCTGGGGATATGTATGCTGGGGATATGTATGCTGGGGATATGTATGCTGGAGATATGTATGCTGGAGATATGTATGCTGGAGATATGTATGCTGGGGATATGTATGCTGGGGATATGTATGCTGGGGATATGTATGCTGGGGATATGTATGCTGGGGATATGTATGCTGGAGATATGTATGCTGGGGATATGTATGCTGGGGATATGTATGCTGAGGGTATGTATGCTGGGGGTATGTATGCTTGATAGCTCTGTAGGTTAGCAAAAGGAATTTGTATTTGATTCTGTAAAACACAAACAATGTTTAAACTGACACAAAGAACTGATGATGCATGAATTAGAAGTTTTGTTGTGTCTTGGGTAAGATATTTGCGTATTCTGGAAATGTTTTTTAGATGTATGTAACATGATTTGTAAACAAATTGTATGTGTTGAACAAAGTTTAGGTGAAAGTCAAGTGAAACACCTAGGCAGCGAGCTTTAGGAGTAGGGATTATTTCAGTGCTGTCAACATATTTGAGAGACCAGGTGGGTAGTTTTTATTGTTAGGTGGAAATATTTTTAGTTCTGTGTTTGAAAGATTAAGTTTAAGATGGCACGAGGACAACCAGGATGAAATGGCACGGAGGCATTCAGTCATGTGAGCCATAACAGTTGGTGAGCGGATAGATAGATAGATTTGTGTATAGATATGATCCTTAAATCTAATTGACTTTATTCGCTGTCCAAGGGAAGTGGTATAGATAGAGAAGAACATTGGACCTAACACTGAGCCTTGTGGTACTCCAACAGATATAGGAAGACAAGAGGAGGTGAATCCAGAAAAGTGAACACTGAAAGAGTGATTGAATAAGTAGAATGTGAACCAGGAAAGAGCTGTGTATTAAATAACTAGGGATTGTAGCATTTATATGGGAAGAGAATGGTTAGGGTAAAAAGCAGAAAGATCCAGGAGAAATAAAAGAGAGTAGTGACCTTTTGATTTAACATTGATTAAATCATTAACCACCTTGGTCAATGTAGATTGGGAGGAGTAATGGAGACCAAAAGCCTTACTGTAAAGCATCCAAAACATTGTGTAAGGAAAGAAAGGTAGGGAAGTCTATTCAGTAGGTTTGAGAGGCATGGAAGTTTGAAAAAGGCCAATATTTTGAGGGAGTTTTGTTTTTGCAGAATTGGAGTAATTTGTACATACTTTAATAAGGACAGAAACATACCAGTAGAGCGAGAGAGGTTTAAGATTGAAGATAAGGTTGGAATAAGCACAGAAGATAGACATCGACTGAGATATGAGGGTACAAGACTAATTGGATAGATAGCAGTGTAGGAAGAGCAGAAAATATCAAATACTTCCTCTTCATTTATGGGTAGGAAAGAGGACATGGTTTCAGAGTGTGGAGGAAAGGTTTATTTCGGTATGTTAGTTGAGGAAGATGACAATTCTTGTCTAATGTTGTAAATCTTGTCCAAGGTACAATACAAGATCTTGGGCAATGATGAAAGTTGGTGGACTTTGCACAGGAGAGCTCAGTAAGGAGATAAATGTAGGAAAGATCTTTTTGGGGTTAGAAACTTAAGTAGAAATGAGAGACTGAATGGAGGATTTTTTTGGCATCGTCGAGAGCATTTTGATAAGTGTTGGTGTAAGGTAAAAAGTCATCCGGAGAATGGTAAGCTGCTAGGATATGGTTATGGTAAGATACTGCCATATCAGGAGAGTGGACATTAGGAATTGGACACTGTAGTTGCTGGAAAGATGGAGAGTTGGTTAATAGTATTAGTGTTAAGATTTCTAACATTGAAAAACTGAATTGCCCCTTCAAAAATTGACACCTCTCATTTATGGACCTTGGGGTAAATCTAGACCTATGGTCTAGTTACGTTAGAACGCGTAGCATATTTACCCTAGCGTAATTTCTGTGCACTCCCCTCGCTCATACATACTTTGTCTGTTTTACGCTGCCCAAACCCAACCTTAACTTTCTATAGCGTAAGCACTGACGTACGTAATGGATTTACGTACGTGACAGCCTAACCCTGTCCATACTGTCAGGCCTCCCTCCGCCTACAAGTAGCAAAAAAACTGGCTGCGCTTCTGATTCAACAAATTAAATATGTGCAAGTGTATATATAAATACAGTGGTGCAGACAAGGACCAAAGTGACCACTATGTAAATACAAGGAACAAAAGAGGTCCGGCGCTCCAAACATACATTAAATAACACTATGTGTCAGCACATAAATAAAAAGGAGGTTTAGTTCACAATATAGCTATATTGGGTTAAGCTCACCTGCCCAGCGTCAAGGGACCTCCTGTAGGTGAGTCCCTATCCATCTGCTATATGTGTACTCAGGAGGTCTGCATTAAGACACTCTTGCATTTGAACAGCCTGCAGTGGCCATGTTTGGGGAGTGGTCAGACTCCCAGGTAAAATAGCTCCCATCTGACATTAAATTCCCACTCCAATTCAATTGCAAAGGTGTTAACAAAAGGAGCACAACAACTCCAGCTAAACTATAACCATAAGCGTTAACAACATATCTGGCAGAAGGTGATTATGCAAGGCTTTACATTAGCCAATCTTTCATTTACTGCATTCCAAAGTCCAGATGTCTTTTTCTCCTTATCTAAAATATAAATATAATCAATATAAACATGGTTAATATTCTTAAGGTTACAGTAATATATTGGAATGGTTCCAATATGGTATCAGACAAGCATGTAAGAAAGGATTTCACACAAATAAAATAAAATGAAAAATAGAAGTAAACTTAGTATGATTGAAGGTGCTCATATTTTTCTCCCTCCCCCACATTGTGACATGTAAAATTGACATGGTGAGTGATTGTGGTAGAGCAGATATCGGGGTGATCAATCACTCAGATGGTACCTATATATTTTTTGTAATATTAAAGAAAAATATATAAATATAAAATAAAATGAAAAAGTAAACTTAGTATGATTGAAGGTGCTCATATTTTTCTCCCTCCCCCACATTGTGACATGTAAAATTGACATGGTGAGTGATTGTGGTAGAGCAGATATCGGGATGATCTGATCATCAGATGGTACCTATATATTTTTTGTAATATTAAAGAAAAATATATAAATATAAA